>PVJL010007057.1:0-83287 GCA_004026885.1 Lyroderma lyra | reverse complement strand
GCTGAGCTGAGTCGGCAGGAGGCGGGGATTGCGGAACAGAAGAGCCAATAGAAGTAAAACTTTCCCGCCCCTCCGCCTTGATGGACTGCCACGTTCAGACCAATAGAGGAATTCTTGCTTCGAAGAAAGCGGGATTTTTACCCGGGTTGGAGAGAGAAGCTGTGTAGAGCGGGAGGGGTGGAGGCTGGGCCGCGTGCAAGGGCCTTTTACTTGCTGAGAAGTCGGTGAGAGTTCTTTGACCTCCGCTCGAATCACGTGAGCTGACGGGGGTGGGCGTTGGAAGAATTGGTTAAGTTTCTTCCGGGTCAGTAACAGAGGCGTCATCTTCGTGAGGTAGTTCCTCCTATCTTGGTTTTCCCTTCATCTTGTTTCAGCGCATGGTGATTGTGGTTTCAGCAATGAGTTCCCAGAAAGGGAACGTGGCTCGTTCCAGGCCTCAGAGGCACCAGAATACGTTTAGCTTCAAAAATGACAAGTTTGATAAGAGTGTTCAGACCAAGGTAGGAACCCGCCTGTTGCACTATATCTGATTCCAGGAAGGAATGGTTCAGAGGAGGGGAAAGAGGAAATGAGAGGAGTTGGCGAGGGTGAGTGTGGACCGCAAGCCCAGAGTTAGTTTTGCCTGTAGTGCAACCCCTTCTGTAATAAAATAATGTTCCCACACCCTTTCTTTGACCTGGATGTGTTCTCATCGTAAATATATTTGGCGGTTAACACTTAACTTACTGCGTAAAGAGTGAATGGGACCCTCATCAAACTTAAAATGAAATGGGGTAATTGAGTGATGAACTCTGCCATCTGGATCACATATTTGCAGTGGTAACGAGGATTTTGGCACGAGTCTGTATTTCAAATTTTATACCAAGTTTATGCAACCAAATTTATTTTGGGGAAACCCCAAGCCCATAGGTTTGTAGGGAGAATGAAGGATTAAGCGCTCTTAGTCCCAGTGTCCTCACTAACACAATGGGAGTATGTCTCTTTTGTAAGACTATTTTGAGGATCAAATTGTTTGGTTAATGTAAAAGTCCCTGTTTTGCATTTTATGTTATTTACTTCTTTAGCAGGATTTCTGTAAGCCGAAAGAAAATTCCTACTGTCTAGATAGCCAGAGGTCTTGGGTTGTATACAGCCACTACTGTAGATGTTGTCTCCCTCTCCAATCTTTCGGTAACTGTATGAAGAGGAGGTAATTGAAGACAAGGACATTTTGAGGACCACCATCAATCACATAAGATAAACCCAATAGTCACATAAACTGAAGTTAAAATTCACTAGGTGTGTGACTTGAGTTACTTAATTTCTCTGAACCTTACTTTGGTCTCAAATGAGAAACCTGGAAGGATAGTTGTGAGGCCACACTAAACGATATATATAAATGGTCTAAATCATAATAAATGTATAAGTGACTCATTTATCCATATTGAGAAATTACTGTTGAAAGCAAACTGTTTTTGGTAACCCGTGGTCTCCATTTCCTTTTTCTGTCTTCACTAACTCTACAAATATTTAATGTTCCATGTGCAAAGCTCTGTGCTCAAGTACATACAGTATTTAAAAAGAATTGACTCTGTCTTCAAGTAGCTTATAGTTTCCTGGGTCATTGGACAATAAGCAAGTACAAGATATATAATAATGAATTATGATACATTCTGATGAAAGGGAAGACAGTTCAGTAAATAAGAGTAAGGAGGGATATTTTCAATTTGGTGCTTGGGAGGACCTCTTTTCCCTTTAGGTTCAGATTTAGAAAGAAGACTGCAGTAACATTTGGCAAGACTTTCCCAAGTTTTTGCCTATTATTAGTAGTTAAACTAAAATTTTAAAAAAATCTGTGCTATTCCCAATAGATATCTGTCCGGCCCTGTATTTTTACTCTAAATTTTGGCCCAAGCATTTCATTCTGATTGCTTTTCATCTTGGTGTTATCTAACAGCCATGTCCTATTGCCCCCAGTCCAGAGATAATTGTGCTTTAGGGAATGGTCTCAGATTGCTTCAGGTAATCTCTGATCTGAGTAGTTTTGTTTTTAGTAATAAAGTGTTACTCATGGGAATAAATGTTACTTCTCAATCAATGGGTTTGTACAAGTAAGGATTAAAGAATTGGATGGCCACTGAACAAATCTGCAATTTGGAAGATCTAAAATCCATGTGGTTTCAAGGTAGCCATGTCCAGAGCACTAGAGATCACCTGGGACTGCCTTTGATTTTTTTTTCCTAATTGGGAAATGTTCTTTGATACATTTCACCAATGCTGTCAATTAAGTGGATTTATGTTAAATTACCTCCCCCCCCCATGACTTGATGCTAAATTACACATACTTTTTCAAGTGGCAAAGTGACTTAATTTCTGACATGATGGGTCTTATGATATACATAATATACCAAATAGAAGTCATAGTGCTAGTGAATATTCACTATGCTGAATATTTTGAAGTATGTATTCTCTGTTGTTTACCTCTTACATTCTCCCTTTCACACAAAATAATTTAATCTGTTCTTCATATATTCCATATACCTACATTTTCAAGGTGCTTCCTCTTAAAGCCAGTAAATTGATTTTGCATGTTTCTTAATGTTGAGGCCTACCTACTACAATATAAAGACATTTCATTTTATGTACAAAGAATGACAACTGAAATCAATTTGTCTTGACTTGATCTGTGTGTTAAAGAATAGTACTATACTCACTGTTGGGTTATGAAATTTTATAATTATATTTTTGACACTTGTTTCTACATGAAGTTAAATGCTACACTGTAGAAATAGAGTATTCTATTTTTCATCCAGGTAAATTAGTTCACATGAGAGAGAGAAAGTCTTCATTTATATTAACTCCCCAAAGTGAGCTGTTTTCCATTTAGAGAAGCAATAGTAGGGAGTGGTGCAGTTGGACAAAGAGCCTCAGGGCTGAGAGTTACAGGCTGCTGTGGTATTTGTTATTTTAAGCCATAGGACTCCTTTTACACCTGCACAGGTGTTACTGTGAGGTCACAGGCAGTTAGTTGTACAGAGAGTCTTGTTTGTCCTCAGAACAACCCTGCTGCCACCTAATTCCATCCTCAATTGTCATTGCTCTTTTTCTCATCGTTTACTTTTGTGAAAGGAAGAAATTAAAATGAGAAGAGGATAAGGGAATAGCTAACATACCTAAAATTCAAGCTGAGATTTTCCTTCTAACTCTAGGCCAAATAGCACTTAAGTATATTGAATGAATTAAGTAAACATTCCTTTTCTGAACTTGTGTGATGTGTGTAAGGCCCTGTACATGAAGGTAATTATCATTAGGATTCCTTAGTTGCTAATTTGAGCAGAAAGGGAATTTATTGGAAAGATACGGAGCTGCTCTCATGAAGCTTATAAAAGGTGTTTATTTGTTTTGGTTGTTTTTTTGGTGTACAAATTCCTAGGTTGGACATTACTCTTGGGAAATTATATTCCCATTTGGCTGTGGATATCCTGCTTGATGCAATCTTCAAACTTTTCAATTCTCCCTCCCCTAACTCTTCCAGTTTGCTTTCTGGAATTGGTAGTTTATTATCAGCAAGTAGAAACATACTCATAATGTTGAAAATAAAATTTCTTTCTCTTTCTTGCCCTAGCTGACTATTCCTGAGACCTCTCTTTTCCTGTAGCCATTAATTAATGATATTTGTTCACTCCACATCTTCAGCACCCCATTTAGTACCCTTTCCCCCATTTGTTGCTTCAGTCCATTTTTTCCTCATTCAAAACTCTAGCTCTTTTGAAATACATACCATCAGACTTATCCCCTCCAGATCTGTTCTTACCTTCTAGTTGTACCTCCTTTTTAGTACCTGGCATCCTGCTTTTCTACAATCCCTGTCATCATACTTAGTAATTGCTACATCCACATGGATAATCCACCATCTATCTGATCTCTCAGGTTTTAAAACCTCCCACCTCACCTTGGAAATCTACTCCATGATCAAACCTTAAATTTTCTCATTGCTTGTAACTTCTCCACTTATAAACTTTGAAAAAATAATGACCGCCATCTACTACCTGGTTTCCTTATTCCTCAAGTAACTTTTTTAACTCCTTTGGGTATTCCTGTCCATTAACCCATTTACTTTTCACTGTACCTCATTCAAGCCGTTTTTTCCCTCCTTGTATAGCTTGGAGTCCATGTTCCATTAATATAACCGCTCTTTTGCGTATACCTCAGCTCCCTGACTTTTCTTTCCCTCTGTGGTGCTTGCCTGACAGAATCCTAACCTTGCTTAGATTCAACTTATTATTCCACCATCACATCTACCAAACTACCTGTAGCTGTACCCATATATTTTGCCTTTCTATTACAGTGGGTGAAATGCCTTTCTCTCTCTAAGACTGTCTCCCTCCACTTGACTGCTGGAGCTCATTCCTTCTTTTCTACCTAAAGGACTTAAAGGCTTAAGGCTCCTCAGTTCATGTTCTCTTGCATCATCAGCCTTTCCATCTCTAGTGGGTTATTTCAGTTTCTTTAAAAAACCCTCCTTAGATAGAACACATGATATTTTCTAGCTCCAGCTTATTTCTTTTTTTCTCTTTATAGAAAAGCTGGTTCTTTTTTTTTTTTTTAACCTCCCATTGTTTCTGTCCCTATCCAAATAGTGATTATAACCACCATTTCACCAAAAACACTCTTGTCAAGGTTATTGATCTCTCTGTTTCAAATCCTTGGTTAATAATGTTCAGTCCTCTCATCTCCCTCAATTGCTCACAGCATTTACCCCTCAGAATCCTGAAATAATTTCTTTATTCAGCTCAGTCCATGGTTTTAAATATCATCTTTACACTGATAACTTTAAGATCTGGAACTCCAGGCCAACCTCTCCCCTGAGCTGCAGAGTTTTTGTTTATTTACCTACTTGACTTCTATTCTTAGATATCTAAAAGGCATCTTAAGCTTGATGTGGCAAAGGAAGAACTCTTCAGTCTCTTCTCAAACCTTTCCTCCTCCAGTGTTTCCCAACTCTCTGAACAACTCCAACACTTACCCAGTTCCTCAAACCAAACATGTAAGAATTACCCTTGATTCTTGGCCTTCTCTCACATTCTGTGTTTGACTTTATCATCAAAATTGAGTTGTTACAGTATTTTAATTTTTGTAACCTCATTACTTTCTGAAATGTTGTTTGTTTACTTGTTTTTCTTATTTATAGCCTACCTTATAATATGATTACCATGAAGGCAAAGATTTTCTTTATATCCTCAATACCTAAAACGGGTTGATACATAGGAGGTATAAGTAGTTGGTGATTGAAGTAATAAGTAATTATAACAGTGTGTTAATACTGTGACAAAGGGAATACAGGGGAGTACCATAATAATTCAGAAATAAAGGGTGAAAAGGGGAGTAATTGATGTAGTATTATCCTCAAGGAGGTACTGTACTTTGGGGATGAAAGCTCAAGAAGTTAAATGGAATCAGATGAATAAGGCAGAAAGAAGAATGGATGCTGTTGAATTTGTAGTGGCTCACAAAGTTGAAAGAGTTTAAAAACAAAATGAAATAAAAAAGATCAGTTAAAATTGTTTTTACACTGGGGAATCTTTTGAAAATGAAGCTTCCCTTTTATTCATTTTTGAGGGAAGATTTTCTGAGACATTGAAATTTCCTTAGTAATGTTTGAGTGAATGAATAAAGGTCCTCTTAAAAAAAAGAGAAGGGCAAAAAAGGCTAAAAACCTGTGAAGGATTTTTTTTCCCCAAACAAGATTATACATAGGTATTTATGCTCATTTCCAAAATGAACATATAACATGTGGTGGCAACAGCATAATAAAAACCTCTCTCAGGTAGTAGACTCTCTGGTAAGAAGACTGTGGTTGACTAAGACCTTTTTATGAAAATAAAAGGACAGACAAATGGATTAATCTCAAACTATGAATTGAAATTCCAGTACTGTCAATTTAGACCATCATTCTTATAGATACAGCCTATTTATTTTGGTTTTGATTAAGTTACTTTGAAGAATAAAAATTTTGAAATGTATATGTGCATTGGGTAAGAAGAAAATTCCTTATTAGTTTTTGTTATATTTTAGATGTAAGTTTTTGGATCTTTGGCCAAAGGTACCAAGATTTTGTTTAAGACAATGACAATATTCTGTAGCAGGAAGACATTGATCTTGAAGTCAAAAGATTTAAGCTGTGTGATCTTGGATAAATTTAATCTGTCAGGGTTTTAGTAGATTTAACTGTATTGTGAGGGTTAAGAAAAGTTTATAAAAATGCTCACATGGTACCTGGCCATTAAGCATTCTGTAAATGCTGGTCAGTTCCTTCATCTAACATATTCATCATGTTCACATGCCATTCCCTCAGGACTTTCCTGATAAATCCCTTTGGAATGTCTTTCTTCTTCCCTGTGGTGTTTATTACCCACACCATACATATGGTGCATGTCATATGAGTTAGTAGTATATATATGTCTTGGCTTCTTTCTGTTTCATATATATATATATATATATATATATATATATATATATATACACATACACACACACAAATGCTATCTATCTTCTAGAGGATGGACTCGAGCATTTTTGAACTATTCATGGAGTATAATATTCACCTGTAGTAGTAGTTCTATCCTTTGGGATGAAGGAATGGAAATCTGTTGGCTTATTGCCATCCTGTGGGATGAAGGAATGGAAATCTAGTGCCTATTGCCATTGGACTGTCTTTATTGAGTCCTTATTATGTACCAAGCACTGACAAAAGATGAGTATGATATGAATCCTTCATTCAGATATCTCAAACTAGTAACTACTTCAAAAAGTGCAAAAAAGGTAAATATGGAACATTTTCATTAAATGAACTTTTATTGAAGTATAGCATGCAAATATACAAAAAAGTACAAAAAACATAATAGAGTTCAATGAATGTTCACAAAGTGAATACAGTCATGTGACCAAGAGAATGTCACTGGCTTCTAGTCACTACCACTCTCCTCTTCAAATATAACTATTACCTTGATGAATGTATTTTAAAATAACCTTAAAACTATGGCTTTTGGGGCCAAAGGAGAGAGAGATACAAGTACCCAGAAGACCAGCCTCTCATTCAGAAATGGTATTTATTAGTAGATGTAGAAAAGCATCCTGATAGATCATCTTACCTGTTTAAATGTATAGTTTCATATAATACTTCCTTGGGCTGAAATTATTGTGATTTGATTTCCCAACAGTGATTAATTTGGTCCCTGTAGGATTTTTGGCTTCTAAAAATATCGAGAGTAAATTTGAATTTCCGCATAGCTTTGGAGCTGATTATTTCAACCTCAGTCCTAATTGTCTTCCATTTTTTTCTGCTTATTAATAAGGTTGAGAGACATTTTTAGAACTTTATAGTGTATGGTGAACATTTTCTTAGATATTTTATCCAGTGTATGTCATTGGGTTTACTTTCTAAAATTAATATAATTATTCAAGTTGGAACTAAGCTGTAATTTTGTTTGTTTTTTGTTTTTGTTTTGGCAGAATCTGTGTCATTAAAAAAAGTATCTCTTCTTATAGGTGTTGGAGCTATGTATGTATAAAAATTTTCAGTGATGGTCCATCAGTAGTAGAATTCTACTGTAATGACTTTATTAATCAGATCTGATTTTGAAGGTTATTTGGTGTTGTAGGCCATTTACAACATCATGGATATGAAATACCAAGCTAAGGTAGGGATTACTTTAGATGCTTTGTTGTTCTGTGAAGATTGGTATATTACTAAATGCTCATCCTTCTCTTACCATGTGGCTGACTTGTTTGTTTTGAAATCACTCATTTCACTGAAGTCATCAATTTGAGTAATGTATTTGACATCATGGTGTATATTTGTATATGTGAAGTTCTGTATACTATCATTAGCCTTCATCATAGACATTATAGTAATTTGATATCATTTTCTGTAAACTTGAATACTTATAGGACATGATGCTAGATCTAATTTTTAATAAAGGTAGTCATGTGGGTTAAATGATCTTTCATCTATATCAAAGGATATTATGATTACTTTTACATATGTGATGCTGTTGCTATAATTAATTAATTAATTAATTGATTGATTAATTAATTTTTGGGGTGGTTCCCTGGCTGGGAAACTAGTCCAGGCTGCAGTGTTGGGAACGCCAAAGCATAGTCACTATACCACCAGGGACCCCCCCTGTTGCTTTAATTTAAATTCTTATTGAACCATAGGCAGTTCTTTGACCCTCATATGATCACATCAAGGTTAGCTGTTCCCTACTATACTTAAATTAAGAACTCCCTGTTTTACTGTGGCAATTAACTCTAATCTTAAGTCTTCTCTGAGGACACCTTTTTAAAGGCTGCCTTTTTGCTACCTCGTAAGAAAAGTTAAGTCAAATTTTACAAAGCCTTCTTTTTCAAAATGCTCACTGAATACATGCATTTATCTTTCTGTTTTCCCCAAATTTCAGTGAAATGACAGAAGAAAAAATGAAACTACAATAGGAGAAAACTGAAAAAGAAAAGAACATTAAGGAGATTTAAGATATAAAATAGATAGGGTTAGACTGATGCAGCTAAATAGTTTATGAATCTGTAGTACAATATAGATGAAAGTCATAGAATGATGCTAATATCAGAATTAATAAGATCTATACCAATCCTTTGCATTAAGTGGCTTTCTGTAACAGTTGCCCTCAAGATAAAGTAAGAAGAACAAATCTCTAAAATGGGGAAATGCCATGAACGACAAAGGCAGAGCCATAGTCCTGATTAGTTTTGGTCTCAGAACTTAACAGGGAACCTCTTATTCTTGGAAGCAACATGCTTCCCATGCCTGCTAAAGCAAAAGCTATCAAGCTGTTAATTTTTATCCTATCATCTGGAGTCAGGGATGATATCTGAATTCACTTCCAGAGCAATAGTGATTCTCAATTCTGCTTTAGTAATTCATTCTATATTTGATACTACTTATTGTTTACCAGTACTGCTCAGAAGAACTTTCTGTGATGATGGATATATTCTGTATCAGTGCTATCCAATATGGTAGCCACTGCTACATGTACCAACTGAGGTACATTTTGAAATGTGACCTGTTTAACTAAAGAACTGAATTATAATTTTCTTTAATTTATTTAAATTTAAATAGGCACATGTGGATAGTGGCTACCATATTGGATAGTGCAGATCTAGGCTCTTATTTATAAATATCAGCAGACTACTAAGAAGCACTAAACTTTATGAAAACAAAAACCATGAAATGTATACCTGGAAACCTTACCTCCCACACCCATTTAACAGAAGTAATATAAAACATGGAAGAGAACATTAGAAGTATAATTGATATCTACTCTTAGTGATTCAAAAATTTCTCAATATCCATAAAACAACGATAGACTTGTTAACGGTCTGTGACTTTCTTAAAACCTACAAATGTGGTTGTAGAAATGTAAATATCTTAATAGGATGGCTGAATAGCAATATGGACACGATTAAAGATTAAATTAGTGATTTTTAAATTAGTGATTTGGGAGACCAAGCCAATGGATTAGTTTAAAACCTAGTCTTAAAAGACCAAAGTAATAAAAATGATGAAATGAAATTTGAGATATGGAAGTTTGAGTTAAGAAAGTCTAAAGGAAGTTCAGAAGGCAAGAAAGATGAGGAAGAAATGATAAAAAGTAAAGAAAGCCCTAATTTCACAAAGATGAAGAAAATCTTAGGCTTTGAGTTAGTTCTAGACATATGGTGATATTTTGAACTCCAATGACCGAAATCCCTAACAGATCCAAAAGAGAGGGGAAAAAGAGGTTAGCCATAAAGTAGCCATAGAGCAGTTAATCCTGGAAGCATCAGACTTCTCATTTGCTACTTATGAAAATTAGGAAATAGAGCAAGTTCTCCAAAGTGATGTAAAGGAAGTATTTTTAATTTAGAGATTTTTCTTTTCTTTCTTTAAATAGAGCTAAGCTGTGGCTTGGATATCAGGGCAAAACAATCATCCAGACTAAAAGTTTGTTCAAAAAGTATATATATATTTAGAATGTACTTCCAAATGTAAGAAGATATGTGGTAGAAAAAATAGTAGCGAACCAAGAACCTAGTAAAGCTGAGTTAAGTTTAAATAATCATTGATAATTGGTGGTAAAAGTTAATGCTGTTGTTGTGTGTGAATCATAAAATAGAAGAGGTAAATTTTTTGCAAGATAAAATCGATTTCAATCAAACCTGGGAATTAAAAATGAAAGCAAGTTAAAGTTCTTATTTGGATGATGGAGAAACCATCATCCCATCACCATCAAATCACCATCAGTATCAGAGTTTCAAAGGCGAAGTGCCTATTATTTGCTTGATTATCTGTAGGCATGCAGAGATGAAAATAAGACCTCATTCCAGCCTTCATGCTGTTCTTGATAGTCTAGGTGGGGAGATAAGACTAATGGACAAGAAGCAGTAGTGAGCAAATTAGTAATTTACCAAGACCTTCATACAATTAAAAAAAGCTTTTGTTAAAAATACCTTAATTAAGGCTTTGCAATGTATTTAAATTCAGTAAATAAAAAACTGAACTGCAGTATTTATATAATCTAGCATTAAAAACCTGTGATTTCTCCTTTCTCCAGAGGCCATGATCTAAATCATCTTTTTCTCTCTCCATTATCAAGTCATGCATGTTTCAGGAAAGGTTGAAACATGTGGCTTGGGTGAATACCTGTACACAATCTCTCCTGCTTCTGTTTGTGGATGAACCTATTTCTAGTTTTGATATGTGACTGGAAGTGGCACAGGAAGGTATGTATGAAGGAAGATGAGTTGTTTTATTTTAAGTTTGTATATCACTTTAGACTTTGATCTGAAACCTTTTGAGGACCTATTTACTTAGGATTAGCCATGGTCTTTGAAAACATAAAATGCCTTTTTCATTCTGTGATACCTTTGCAAATTAACCATAAGTAGTAGAGATATTGAGATACATGACTCTCACTTTGTCCCATTGGGTTGGGGCTGAATGAAAGCATAGGTTTTGAATCAGCCCTGGGTCTGTGCTGACTCCCCCTCAGTCTATATCCTTTTGAAAGCTCAGTTTGAAAAAGCCAGCCAATTAATCTCTTATTTTAAACACCAACTTAACTTTAGCAAATATTGCTTGCTCTCCAAATTTCCTTCATGCCTATTACTTTTGTCTCTCCAACTACAGTTTAAACACTGTGAGTAAGGGACTGTGCATCATAAATATTCTGAATCCTTAAGATGCCTAGGGTAGTGTGAGTACATACTAACTAATACTTGTTCATATTGCTCCTGTAGACAGCAGAGAGGTAGCCATGATATGTGCTATATTTAATTCTAACCCCATGACACATTGTATAGTTAGACATATTGGAAGGAGTCCAAAACTTGGAGTCAGGCGACACCAGGAGTAGACTCTTCAGACTTGGTGTGGCTGCTGAGTCACTGTCTCTAAAGTCATGGTAAGTTGTATCAACTCTACAAATTAACATACAAGTAAATAACTACTACTTTCTTCCTTCCTCATAGGGGTGATATGAGAATAAAATGAGACACATTATAGGAAAAATTCAGATTATAAAAAATTCTATAGACATAAAATATAGTAATATTTTGTTACAGGTGATTTGCACTTGTCATTCGGAATATATCTTAATTTTGTCCCTTGACTTTTCATGTTGTTATCAGAAATATCTTTATTTCCCTTTCAAGAATGAGAAAGTGGTCTGAACTGAAGTTAATGAAATTAAGTAAATCACATGTGAATACTAAGCTGTAAACTAAATAAGTCGTGACACAAGCCTCAAGTTTTCCTGATGAGACTTGTCACCTGAATCATTTGTCAGCATCAATAGGTTATTCTTAAGACATATTAATATGACCAAAACAACGTCATCTTTGAAGATGATGATAATTATTCTATATATTTGCGCCCAAGCAAATGACTGAACAATACTGACTTATTTTAAAAAGATAAAATCATTTGGTTTGTGAAAGAGGTAAATCCATAAATTCCTAAAATATGCTATTAGGAAAAAAATGAATATTATTCTCCTTTTTGTTTAACATTGTTAAACAATGGTCAGTCAATGGTTTGTCTCTTCAGATCACTAACTTGGGGCATACCATACTGGTTGGACAAGATTTCCAAGTGTGACTGACTTCTAATGAGTGCCAATAAAAATGTGTGTGTGGCCTCATGACACTGCACAATTGCTGCTTGAACTTTTTGCATTCCAGTTGAATTGCATATAGCACATGTGCTCACCAGTTACTCTTTATTGTTTAGGTCTCAGTGTATTGAAAATCTGTGAAGAACATGATGGAAAAGTAAATCCTCTTTAGAAGATTACTTAGCAAAGATAATTTTTCTTTCCTAAGTGAATTTTTCTAAGTTTGGAATTTCGTCTTGTGCTTTTCAAACAAATAATTTATAATGTTGCAAGTTACCTAAGTGAAAAGCCAGCAGGTTTGTCCCTGTTTGCAAAACAATTAGTATACTAGTGTTAGAATGCGAGTCAAAGCACAGTACAAATTGAAATATTTACTTTATAAAATTGTGTGTGTGTTTTTTAATATTTAGAAAACCTTGAAAGATGTAGGGAAACACTTTCTACTTGTAACTTTAATAGAATGCCCTAAACTAAAAGGTATCTTTTTATGGGTTCTGCCTCTGCTGCTCCTGATTAATTGTGTGACCTTAAGCAAATCTCTTAATTCTCTAAGCCTCAGCTTTCTCGTCTGCAAAGTGAAGATAATTATGCCTGCCCCAGCCACAGGAATGTTCTAAGAATAGCAGCAGGGAGAATTTTTATAAAGGATTAGGTATGTGGTTTATAGATTTATGATAGCAGTTTTTGTCTAAAAATTAGTTTGTTTTGTTTTTATAATGAAAACCAAAAAGACCTGTTTTATAATGAATCATGTAATCAAATAACTTTTTCCTAAGTATGCTTTTGTCAATAGACACCTGGCCAAAGTACAGACATGTCCCACGTATGTGAAAGCTCTGAAGAACATGAGTAAGCAAAAGAACATTGACCAGGAACTGTAAACAACCAAGCAGGGAGTTAAATGATAAGTATAGTAGAAGATCTCTTGAGAAGATAGAAACACATCATTTAGTGCTATCTCCTTTAGTTTTGCGCTAGACATCCTCTTTTGGGAGAGACTCTATCAGCATCTGCTTTCCCTGTCCTTCCCCCAAGTACTTGCTACTCTCCTGTAACTAAGATATACCATTTTCTGTATTTGGTGATAACGGTAACATGGGGATGTGAATAGCAGAGGCAGAAACAAAGGTTGAGAATCACTGATCTAGCAATTACTCATATTTCCCAGCATGTTCCTAATTTTAGATTCCCTAGCTAATTGAGATTTGGTCTGATATTTGACTTCAGAAATAAGGCAGAACTAGGGAAGAGTAAAGCAAAAATAACTTATAAGCTTTTGATGTGTTAAATTTGGCTGAAATTTAGAATAGGAATAAAGTCCAGAAACTTCCATTTCCCTTTGACCATGAGGAAGTGACAGTAGAGAATAGATGGTTTCCATACAGTGCCATATCAGTGTGAACCATGTCTAAATTAGGAGACTTTAGATATAAAGAGTGAAAATCTAGGGTAAATTACATTTTTGTGTAATATTCTCAACGTTTTCTTCAAGTCACTGGTTGCAAATCAGAATACATCTTCCTAAAGAAGTGGTGCTCTCGATGGTGAAACCAGAAATCAGACTGAGATTAAGTTCTAAAATAGACGCAGTATGGAATAGTGGGGCAGAATAATGGAATTTGGAGTCAGAGTGCATGGTCTTGAGCCCTGGCTATATTTCTTTATAGATGTAATAATTTGCCTAATAATTATAGGCAGATTATTAAACCTGTCTGGATTTGTTTCTTCACCTATAAATGAAGAATAATACTATTTAATCCCCCAAGAAGTTATAAGAAAATGATACAGTTAACTGTGAATATTGATTTTTAATCAGATGATACTATATAAATTTTATTTATTATTTTTTATCTACACTAACAAGTGGTGTTTCAGCTATAATAATCATAACTTTCTTTGTAAGGAAAAGTATATCACCTCCTTAGTAATAGTACTCTCAGTAGCAGAGATGAAGTAGGAAATACTCTTTTCTTCTAGAAATGTCAACTTGCAGTAGTTATTTAGGATAGTGGTTCTTCAACTTTGGCATGCTTAAGGATTATCTGGAAGCTTGTAAACACTCACAATCCCAGCTGCCGGATATTCTTAATCAGTAGATCTTGGGGTTCAGTTCAGGAATCATTCTTAACAGGACTCACAGGTGATTGTAACGTATGTGGTCCTCAAACTACACTATTCAAGAAACTACTCAAAACTATCTTCTCCTGTATTTGATACTCAGATTGATACTCTGGTCTACATGACTGATTTTTCAAGGATTATACTGTCTTGGTTTGTGCATTTAGGTCTGTCTTGGGAAAGTGGAACAGGGAGGGATTGTTATTCTAAAAACCTACCCTGTCTGAGCTCTTTTTTGCTCCAGAACATTCCTCCCCTCCCTTAACCACAGGTTCTCAAAATGTGGTCTGTGCCACAGAAGCTCCTGAGTTATAGAATCACAGGCTTAAAAAGTGTGGCCTGGAAATCTGATTTTTAATGTGCTTTTCAGTCAGGTCATATGTACCCAAGAGTTTGAGAATTGGCTTAAAAGTCAGTCTTCCCTACAGAGTTGCTGTGACCCAGTTATACTAGTCATGTTTTCTCTAACCATTTACAGAATCTAACTTCTTCATCTTTATTATCTCCCGTGTCTGCACCCATCTTTTATCCCCACTGCCACAGCCAAATTAAGGTTTTCATGTAGCCTTTTTAGATTACTGCAGCAGCTTCCTTACTGATATTCCCACTTCTCTATAGGATTGTTTTTAATTTCTGTTTAGGATCTTACCCAAACAGATCCCTTCCTTGTTTGAGTCTAAATTCTTTAGCTTGGCAAACAAGTTCTCTTATAATTTGGCTCATTCCCCTTCTCACACCCTGTTGTTTAGCTGTTCCTCACTGCTTGCAGTTTCCCAAAAGAGCTGTATACTTCCTCACACTTCCATGAGGCCTTCCCTGTGTATTGGCACTTGGACTTGTTAGCTAGAGGATGGTCCCAGCGCACTTTTGTTTATCTCTGTCATAATAATTTCCACACTGCTTGCTTACTAGATCAAGGGCAAGGATCTTTTTCATTTTTTTTTTTAAACCCCTATCCCTAGTTTCTAATACATACCTGGCCATAGTAGATGTTTATGTATCTTCTGAATTGAATGAGATGGGAAGTACTATAATACAAGAAATCTTAGGCAATTGATTGGAAGGAAAAGGTGGAATTTGAATGAAGAATTAAACTTCAACACACAAATACAGAACAAAAGGAAATGCATTGTAGGCAGAGCAGACTTAGGAGACATAGTACTACCAGACTTGTTTACTTGGGAGTGCTTAGATGTATAGGGAGGAAAAACAGGAGATATGACCAGGAAAGAAAGTAGGGAACAAAATGTGGAGAGTTCTGAATTTAAGTGTTGGGAGTGCCTTAACGAATGTATGTTTCTGATCAGAGGAGGGATATGGACAGATGTCTATTAAAACGTAACTGTGGACAGTTTTGTCTCCCTTTCTCTGTCTTCTTTAATCCATTTTCTCTTCCTGGGGCTACTTCAATAATACATATCAGAAATGAGGGCCTAAGCTTAGAAAGTGGGAGGATATAAAGTAGAAGACAAAGTTGGGGACATGTGGAAAAATTGATTTTGTCAGTGTTGGCATTTTGGTAAAAGGAGAAGAAGTCACTGAGATTTTGTACCTGAACCTACAAGAAGACTTTTTAAAGATGAAGTTTGGGACAAAGGAAGAACAGATTTTATTGCTAAGATAGTGATTGCTATTTAGCGCAAGAATTTGAGATGTTTCAAGGATTTCTGTGATGAGGAAAATGGATATCCCATATGCAGTCTGAGACATCAGGACTTCCAGAAAGATGTTAGGATTAGGGACATAACTTTGGATGTAATCTTCATTGAGCCATTGCTGAGGCTGTGGTTTACAAGTTCAGTTGACCAAAAGTAGTGTGAGAAGAAAGGAACACTGAACAAACCTAAGTTGAAGAGACAGAGACAGTGAGTGAGTGAGTGAGTGAGTTAATGATCAAATAAATATTGGGGAATGGATGTTTTTAAGAGGTAAGCAGAGGAAGAAGTATTAGCAAAGGCTCTTGAGAAGGAGCAAATGGGGGTGGATACAATCCTCCTTTATAAGGTGAGTCTTTTTTCAGGAAAGACAAAAATCATTCCTTGATAAAACCATTGACATTTTGGCCATTTATAGCAAAATTCTGATGAAGCAAAGACTTCCTATAGAACTGGTTTGACAATGAAGCTGTTTATTTTCATTTAGAGAAGTTTTTCTTGCGTTATTTATTTACAAAAAATGTCCTATAGTTAATAATGAAGATTGCACAAAGATAATTGAAAGGACATTATCTTAAAATACTAAATACCAATGTTTTAATTGTTGAAAGCCTGAATTTCCCTGTCAGGAGATTATTACTTCTGTGTTCTGCTTGTAATTTGTTTTTAGTGTTGCATTGTGGGTCCTTCCATAAGAATATATTTTTAACATTCATAACATGCCTTTTTGAATTATTCCTGTAAGAACAAAATGGGGAGAATTAAAAATTTTCATACCAGAGTCTCGTGTGTTCCAACTCATACTTTTAAAGATGTGATTTGTTTATCAGTGCAGTGTTTTGGTTCTTAGAATCCTACAGAAATACTTTCTTGTTAAAATACACAGTGCCAACATATTTTAATTTTTCTTTAAAAACAAATGAGTAAAAATACACTTGAAAAAAAACATTACTTTCTTAATAGGTTTCCCTATTAAGGTTTCCCTAACTGCTAGAAGTTACTGCAACAGCATGTTTCTACCTGTAGGCAGGTATGGCTCCATTTAAATGTCTGGTTGCATTAAGTTTGTCAGTGAAAATCTGGGTAGTTTGCTTGACTGATGAAATATTAATAAATAAGTAGGTAGTTTGGGTAGTTTCTATATAAACCCTCTCTGTATAATTGCAACTGACAATAGCTCTACCCACTTACAGAGAGAATAGTTGCTCTGTTTGGGATGATCAGAATCATTTTATATTCAGTCTTTGGATAAAAATGCAGTTGTTTATTTTCACAAATGTCTTCTGTTAAAAAAAAAATTGGAAAAAGGGATCAAATATCATTTCTTGACTAGAAAAAGCTTACGTTGTAAATACAGTGAACAAGAGGACCACTTTGAGTGTAATATATATTTTCATTTTTCTCGGTTTGGTGCTAGTGTTATATGATTAATATAGAATGAATGGGAGGAAGATTGACTAGACTTCAGGGAATAAATTATTTCAGTGGAAATATAACTTAATGCCTTAGGTATCTTTTAGTTTGAATTTTATACAGTAAAAATATAAAATATTGATAGTAAATATTTATATATTTGGTGTATATAGTATATATGTGTATTAAGTATGTGTGCGTGTATTTATTATAGGTTTTATTTAATCACAGCTTGCCCCATGTTAAAAGGGAAGTTCATATCTCTGATTTAAAATTTTTTCTTCTCAAAGAGGGGATTTACAACATTTTCATTCTACAATTAAATGCTGCATTTTCAAATCTCAGTAACTACTCTCCCCAAGAAAAACACATTTTTAGAGAGCTGTAATTAGAGATTTAATTGAGAATAGGTGGCTGGCATGTGGAAACTAAACAAAAAAAGATTGGATTCCACCATTTGTGGAACTCTGAGGTTAGATTGATTAGTACCTTTGTATCAGGTTCTGGCTTCCTGATTCTGTTTATTTTGTTGTTGTTTTTTTTAATAGTTAAATTTATTGGAGTGACATTGGTCAGCAAAAATTACACAGGTTCCAGGTGTACAACTCCACAGTGCATTGTCCATGTGTTGCATTATATGTTCACCACCCAGAGTCAGTTCTCTTTGCATCACCATGTATTTGACTCCCCCTTCCTCCTTTCCCAACCCACTCCCCTCTTACCCTCCTGTAACCACTAAACTATTGACTGTGTCCATGAGTTTTTGTTTCTTTGCTGCTTTCACTTTAATATTCCACATGTGAGTGAAGTCATACGGTTTTTGGTTTTTTCTGTCTGACTTATTTCACTTAGCATGATGGTCTCAAGGTCCATCCATTTTGTTGTAAATGGCAGTATTTCCTCTTTTCTTATAGCTGAGTAATATTCCATTGTGTATATGTACCGCAGCTTCTTAATCTAATTGTCTATCAAAGGGCACTTTAGTTGTTCCCATGATTTGGCCACTGTGAACAGCACTGCAATGAACATTGGGGTACAAAAGTCTTTGCAAACTGAGGTTTTCAAATTTTGGGGGTAGATGCCCACAAGGGGGATTGCCAGATCATATGATAACTCCATTCCCAATTTTCTGAGGAAACTCCTCACTGTCCTCCATAGCGGTTGTACCAGTTTGCACTCCCACCAGCAGTGTACCAGAGTTCCTTTTTCTCCACATCCTCTCCTGCACTTGTTATTCCTTGTCTTGTTGATAACAGCCATTCTCACAGGTGTGAGGTGGTATCTCATTGTGGTTTGATTTGCATTTCCCTAATAGCTAATGAGGATGAGCATTTTTTCATGTATCGGTTGACCATTTTTATGTCTTTATGGGTGAGGTGTCTGTTTAGGTCCCCTGCCCCTTTTTAATTGGATTGTTTGTTTTTTTTGTTGTTGAACAATATGAGTTCTTTACATATTTTAGATATTAGTCTCTTATCAGAGGTGTTGTGCCTTTGAGATCAGGTTCATGAAGTCCTCCCTGAACCCAAGGTCTGTAAGTTTAGCACTAATGTTTTCTTCTAGACATTGTATTATTTCAGGTCTTATGTGGAGGTCTTTAATTTCGGTATATGGTGACAGTTCACAATTCAGATTCATTCTTTTGTATGTGGTTTGTATATTTTTTGTTCCTTAATAAAAAATTATTTTTTCATATATTTGTGTGTTTATTTCTTGGTTTTCAGTCCTGTTCCATTGGTCTGTGTGTCTGTTTTTCTGCCAATACCAAGCTGTTTGATTATTCATGATTTGTAATATAAATTGAAATCGGGGAACATTATGCCTCCAGCCTTATTCTTTTTAAATAAGATTGCTTTGATGATTTGGGGACTATTTTGGTTCCATATGAATCTGATAATGTTTTTAATCTATTCCTTGAAAGAATATCTGTGGGATTTTGATGGGAATTGCATTAAACTTGTATATGGCTTTGGGAATATGTGCATTTTCACAGTGTTGAGTCTTCTGGTCTATGAACACAAAATATCTTTTTATTTCTTTGTGTCCTCTTTAATTTTTTTCAGTAGTGTCTTACAGTTTTCAGTGTATAAGTCTGTCACATTCTTTAATTCCTAGGTATTTTATTCTATTTCTTATGGTCATGAAAGTTATCAGTTCTTTTTTTTTTCTGAAGTTGTGTTGTTGGTTTATAGAAATGATGTTGATTTTTGTATATTGATTTTATATCCTGCAACTTTACTGTATTTGTTCATTGTTTCTAAAAGTTTTCTGGTGGAGTCTTTGGAATTTTCTGTATAAAGGATCATGCCATCTGTAAGTAGTGACAGTTTAACAACTTCTCTCCCAATTTGGATCTCTTTTATTCTTTTCTCTTGCCTGATTGGTCTGGTTAGAACTTCCAGTACTATGTTGAATAGCAGTAGTAACAGGGGCCATCTCTGTCTTGTTCCTGCTTTTAAGAGAATAGGCTTCAGCTTTACCCCATTCAGTATGATGTTAGCTGAAACTTTGTCATATATGGCCCTTACTATGTTTAGGTTCTTTCCTTCAGTGTTTTGATTATAAATGAGTGTTGTATTTTGTCAAATGCTTTTTTCTGCATCAATTGATGTAATCGTATAGTTTTTATCTGTTGTTTATGTGGTATATCATATTAATTGATTTGCATATGTTGAATCATCCTACCCTTATTATAACAGTTTTAAATGTTAATGTGTATTGTTTTTCTAAGTTACTTGAGTTAAAAAAATTATATTAAGTTTATTCAGTTGAAAAGTTTGACTGCCATTTAACTAAAATTGCAGACTCCATTCACAAAGCTGTTTTTATAATGCAGCTGTTACATTAAGTTTGCCTTTCTTTGTCTTAATTTGCTTTTAATTATTGTATTTCAATATTAAAATCAAGGCAATACAGAATTTATGATATAGTATATGTATGATATAGTATGGGATATAGTATTAATTAGGCCTATTTTTAATAGTAACTCTCAAGCAAACAGAAACTGCGTTTATCTGGCATGTTCCAATCCTCATAGGTGCCAGGTAACTGAGATTCTACTGTATTATGTTTTAGTGGCTGCTATAAAGCTCAGATCTCACTTGTGGCCCATCTTTAGCAAGTGCATTTCACAGCAGCACTCCTGACTGTATCGTAAAATTCCCTTCCTCCTCTCATTTTCACCTCAATCTGATTCCCTCATCTATTTTTTGCTTGTATTTATTTTGTAAGATACTTCATGCCCAACAATGTGCTAGCCATACTAAAACAATGTAGGATTTAAAACAATGTAGTTTATCATTTGGAAGTCACAACCTCTAATAGAGAGATTTTCACATTATTATTAATCGTATAAGTTCTTGCTCCCAAATTCAAACATCTTTCATCTTCTAACCAAATTTAGACTAAGGGACTGTTACTAGAAAATTTAAAAAGTTATGTGTTTAAATATAATTAAATAAGGTATAAAATACTCTGTTTTTGTGGGGAAGGACAATGCATGGGAAAGAATAAGGCTACTCCATGGAAATCAATTTTCAACAGTAGTTAGAATTGGCAATTTCCTTTAGAATTACATTTTTTAAACCTACCTTTTTTTTAATTAATGAAAGGAAGTAAAATAAGCCATTGTTTTACTTTTAGCATTTCTGAAAGAATTATGATGTACAAAAAGTCTTAATGAAAGATTCTATTAGTTGTTCTTGAATGGTATTCAAATTTTTCTTTCTCCCCATAGTCATATTGTCCTTTTGTTAAATGATACCTTATATTTTATCAGATATTTTTCAGCAAGTTATAACTTGCTCTTACTACCTTTTTGGGAGTTGAAATCTTCACCCAATTTTTTGGGGGGACTGTTGTGTTATATTACCAAAGATGCATTGTCTGACATCAGAATGTATAAAGCCGGGATAATTAGTATAAAATAATAGATGAATTAATGTTGGCTAAGACATTTTTAAGTCTGTATGTGTATATTGAGTAGGAATGTCTTTTGATATACCCAAAGTTTATTCTGTCTTAAAAAATATATTCACTTGATACATAAAGTTTTCTACTTTAAGGAAGATTCCTAAGTTCAATGGAAACTTCCTCTGAAGATTTTCTTCCTTTAAAGATCTGGAAAGAAGCTTGTTAAAGGAAATGCTCTTTAAAGGCTTTTACAAACTAAGTTTGGTTTTGTATTTGGATATGCTTCCATCCTAGCCTTAATAACCTATGATCTATGAGGGATATGCTAAAATTAATCAGCAAAGCAAGGTTAGTTGTAAACATCATAGATGCAAGTAAGCTAGGATTGCCATCTCCTTTGCCCCAAGAAGAAGGATTCCTAGAACTAGGACTTAGCTTTCATTGCTCATGTCTCTGGAATTCACTTTTTCTAATTTGCCAAAATACAGTAAAACAAGGAGTACAGTTCTCTTTCTTTCTGCAACTTTTTAAAAGTGAGTATACTATTCTCATTCTTATCCTCATTCATTTCTTAACATGTGAAAATGCAGTTTATTTTTGTAGTGGTGACTGTTAGTCATGTGAACTCTGTACAACATCTCCATTTATACTGCTTCACACATCACTCATAGGACAAGTTCCCACAAAGACCTGTTTTGTTCTACTGTTGATCCACCCTAAATAAACCCATTTCAAAACTATGTGCAGCTTTGTAAATCAAGCTGAACTGGTCAGGAATTGGATACAGAAACAAATGAGAAACCAGAATAATGTTTCCTAGTGAATAAGCAGTGTCATATACATATATAAGAAAATTGCAGGTAATGAAATGTTCTGCATTCTAAGAATATTCTAATTAGAAAGTTTATATCATTCATATTGTAATCATAGATTAAGTCATTAACTTGTTCCCATTATTGTTAGAGTTATGAAAATGCAATTAATGCTTTTAATAAGCTATTCTAGGGAACAGAGGGCAGTGAGAACAAATGATGAAATGAGAACTTTAGTTCTGGGTATTCCTTAGTAAGCCTAGTATTAGATAACTTAAGTATCAAGATTGATAAGAGAGGAATATTATATTAGGGACAGATTTCCTTCTTTCTGGTAACAAGTTAGCAGACCACAATAAGAAAATATAATGGCATGCACAATTTATTTTTGCTGGCTCTCTCCATCTAGGTCAGGTACAAAGGAATACTCATATATAATTCATAAGTAACAGAATTATATTTCTCACCACAGAGTTAAATTCAAGCATAATATATCCAACATCTTAATTTATGATGTTTGAAAATACCCTTGAAATATTTCTCTTTGAATAAATGTCATATTATTTTGCATCCTTGTTTAGAACTTTAAATAATATCAAGCACTATTCAAAAGTTTTATTTCAGATAATCTCTAAACATTGTGCTTTTAACTCAGTATCAAAGAACCTTCCCAAGAATCTGCATCTGTTGTCATGCTTTTCTTTTTCCTTTTGAGAAATAAAAAAGGAAACAAAAGAAGCAAAGAAAACTTAACTTATTATACCAACAATAGGCAATGACCAGCCTTCCTCAGGCAAGTAACTTAGAGAATTCTCAGAGTATTTTGTGCAAATATATAGTCTATGTCCTGAATCATATGAATATGTTATAAAATACAAAACTATTGTGTAGAGCACATGACACATTAAAATATTCCCCATCCTCCTTAATTCCCAACATATTTTGGGGAGAAAATTATAATAAAATGTTTCTCCCCCCTTATAAACCCCTACCCCCATTGCAAATAATTTATGTACTCATCTTTATTTTCTGCTTTGAAGAAACAAGATCCGCAAGGTAAATTTTCTAAAACATTTTTCTTTACGTGAGAATACAAAAAGATTGAATTGAATGCTTCTCTCTGGCACTCTTTTCTCAAGTTTCATAGTCTTTGCTCTCCCCCAGACTCACCATTTAAGACTATTTAATTTCTAAGTTTAATTTCTCAATTATTCAGTAGTAAGATTTGAATTATCAAAAGAGTAGGCTTAAAATATGAATTAGGTTTTTTCATTATCATTACTTTTTTATTGAGGTATAATTTACATAGAGTAAAAGGCATATATCTTAACTGTACATTTCAAGTTTTAACATATGTACATATCAGAATCAGCAGTGAGGACTTTCTCAAAATACTCCTGCCAGGAGTTAAAAAGTTTCCTAGGTGATTCTTAGCGGTACCAGGTAAGAATCTTTGCTTTTTAAAGAACCAAATTGACAAAATTTATAAAGCATCTACTTACAGATCTAAAAGGTTAAACTGACAAAACACAATTATAGTAGGGGACCTAAACACCCTTTTGACAGCCATGGACATATCATCTAAACAGAAAATAAATATGGAAATAGCAACTCTAAATGATACATTACAACAATTGGACATAATTACACCAAATGTCCTGACATTTACAGGATACTCCATCTATAATGCAAGACTATACATTCTATCTGTTGCACATAAAACATTCTCAAGGATAGACCATATGCTGGGACACAAAACTAGCCTCAGCAAATTCAAGAAGTTTGGAATTGTACAAAGTATATTCTCAGACGACAAAGCCGTGAAATTGAAGCTCAACCACAAACAAAAAAATGAAACAAAACAAACAGAAAAAAACACATATACATGGAGATTAAACAATGCATTATTTAAAAGTGACTGGATGAAAGAAGAAATAAAAGAAGAGATTTTAAAAATACATAGAAACTACTGACAATGAAAATACAACATACCAAAATTATCGGGATGCAGCAAAAGCAGTTAATAAGAGGGAAGTTTATATAATTATAGGCCTATCTCAAGAAACAAGAAAAAGCACAAGTAAACAACCTAATACCCCATCTTAAAGAACTAGAAAAAGAACAGCAACAAAGCCCAAAGTCAGCAGAAGGAAGGAAATAATAAAAATTAGAGCAGAACTAAATGAAATAGAGAACAGAAAAATGATACAGAAAATTAATGCAACAAAGATCTAGTTCTTTGAAAAAAATTGACAAAGCCCTGGCTGGGCTCACCGAAGAGCAAAGAGAAAAAAAACCAAATAACCAAAATTGGAAATGAAAGGGGAGAAATTACCACTAATACCACAGAAATACATAAGATTCTGTGAAAGTATTATGAAATTCAACAACCTTGAAGAAATGGACAAGTTTATAGAAACATACAGTCTATGTAGACTGAACCAAGAAGAACTGGACAATCTAAATAGACCAGTCAACAGTAAGGAAATTGAAACAATTATCCAAAACCTCCCCAAAGGCAAAAGCTGAGGACCAGTTTCACCATGAATTTTAGCAAGTATTCAAAACGGAGCTACTGCCTATCCTCCTCAAACTCTTTCAAAAATTTGAAGAAGAGGCAATACTTCTCAGCTGATTCCATGAGGCCAACATAACCCCAATACCAAAACCTGGTAAGGATAACACAGAAAAAGAAAACTATAGACCAGTATCTCTGATGAACACAGATGCAAAAAATTTAAACAAAATACTAGCAAATAGAATACAACAATGCATTGCAAAGATTATACACCACAATTAAGTAGGATTCCTCCCATGAACACAAGGACATAAGAAAATCAATCAATGTGGTACACTACATAAAGAAACTAAAAATCATATGATTATATCAATTGGTGCAGAAAAAGCATTTGACAAGAAACAACATCCATTTATGATCAAAACACTGAATAAAATGGACTTAGAAGGAAAGTATCTCAACATAATAAAGGCCATATATCACACACCCTCAGCTAATATACTGAATGGGGAAAAACTGAAGCCTCTTCTCTTAAAATCAAGAACAAGGCAAGGATGTCCTCTGTCACCACTTCTATTCAATATAGTACTGGAAGTTCTGTCCACAGCATTTGGGCAAAAGAAAGGAGTAAAAGAGATGCAAATTGGGAGAGAAGACGGTAAACTGTCACTTTTTGCAGGTGACATGATCCTTTATATAGAAAGTTTTAAAGACTTCACCAAAAACTATTAGAAAAAATAAATACAGTAAAGTTGCAGGATATAATATCAATGTACACAAATCATTTGTATTTCTATACATCAGAAATGAAACTTCAGAAAAACAAATGAGAAAAATGATACCTTTTTTGATTGCAACAAAAAGAATAAAATACCTAGTAATAAACCTAACAAAGAATTTGAAGGACTTGTATACTGAAAACTATAAGACACTACTAAAAGAAATTGAAGAGGACATAAAGAAATGGAAAGATACTCCGTGTTTATGGATTGGAAGAATCAACATAGTTAAAGTGGCCATATTATCTGAAGCCATATACAGATTTAGCACAATTTTCATAAAAATTTCACAGACATTCTTTCAAGAAATAGATAAAACAATTATCAGATTTATATGGAACCACAAAAGACCCTAAATTGCCAAAGCAATCCTACATAAAAAGAATAAGGCTGGAGGCATCACACTTTCTGATTTCAACTTATACTACAAAGCATTAATAATGAAGACAGCTTGGTATTGGCAGAAAAACAGACACAGACCAATGGAACAAAATTGAAAACCCAGACATAAATCCACAAATATATGGATGGATAATTTTTGACAAAGGAGCGAAAAATACACAATGGGGAAAAGAAATCCTCTTCAGTAAATGGTGCTGGGAAAATTGGAAAACCACATGTGAAAGAATGAATCTGAACTGCGAACTGTCACCATAAACCATAAATAATTCAAAATGGATTAAAGACCTCCACATCAGACCCCAAACAATAAACTGTACACAAGAAAACATAGGTACTAAACACATAGACCTTGGGTTTAGGGAGGACTTCATGAACCTAACTTCAAAGGCAAAGGAAGTAACAAGCAAAAATAAATGAATGGGACTATATCGAATTCAAAGGTTTCTGCACAGCAAAAGAAACCACCAACAAAACAAAGAGACAAACAACGAAATAGGAGAAAATATGTGCAATAATGCCTCTGATAAGGGACTAATATCTACAATATATAAAGAAATTGTACAACTCAACAACAAAAAACAGTCAAATTAAAAAGTGGGCGGAGGACTTGAACAGATACTTCTCCCAGGAAGACATACAAATGGCCAACAGGCGTATGAAAAATACTCAACTTCCCTAGCTATTAGGCAAATGCAAATCAAAACCACAATGAGATACCACCTCACACCTGTTAGAATGGCTATTATCAACAAGACAGAGAACAACAGGTGTGGAGAAAAAGGAACCCTCATACACTGCTGGTGGGAATGCAAACTGGTACAACCACTATGGATGACAGTATGCAGGTACCTCAAAAAACTAAGAATAGCATTACTATATGACCCAACCCAAGAATTTCACATTTGGGAATCTACCCCCAAAATTTGAAAACCTTAGTTTGCAAAGATATATGTACCCCAATGTTCATTGCTGTACTATTTCACAGTGGCAAAGTCATGGAAACAGCCTAATTGTCCTTTGATAGATGACTGGATAAAGAAGCTGTGGTACACATGAATAATGGAATATTACTCAGCCATAAGAAAAGCTGTAATAAGGCCATTTGTGACAACATGGATGGACCTTGAGACCATCACGCAAAGTAAAATAAGCCAGACAGAAAAAAATAAAAATCATATGATTTCACTCATATATGGAACACAAAGCTGAAAGCAACAAAGAAACAAAAACTCATGCACACAATCAATAGTTAAGTGGTCATGCAGGGAGAGGGGTATGGGGGAGGTAGGTAGGAGAGAAAGCACAGTGTCTCAAATATATGGTGATGGAAAGGGAACAGACTCTGGGTCCTGAACACACAACACATAGATGACATATTGTATGATTGTATACCTGGAACCTATGACATTTTTACTAACCAATGTCACCCCAATAAATTGAGCGATAAAAAGAAAGAAGAAAATGGGCCCAAATTAAGGCGAACAAGATTTGAGTTGGCTTCTGATGAAATATTTGACACAGGAGGAAACACAAGCTGCACTAGTCTATGGGTAAGAGGATGGGAACATCATCTCATTCCAAGCCATTCAGGGAACACACAGAGTAAGAGATCTTGCAGAATTGAACCATGCCTTCCTGGAAACAGGGAAAGGGCAAGGTTTCTTTTAGATCTGGTGACACTTCAAGAGAGTGATCAGATGCTCTAGGAAGCTAAGTTTGTCATTCTTAACAACTGAACAACAATTTATTTTTAGAGAAAAATGGAGGGCTGAGAGCCTCTCTAGGATACCAAGAGCCCAGATTACCTACTATGTCTACCTTCTTCAGCCCCTATAGTGTGGGCCTGGTTCACTTTCATTTTCTTAACCACTTGTAGGGGCTCAAGGGAAAGGGAATCTTAAAGTCCATTGGTGGAAGAAACTTTCAAATAATCAAATCTTGCCTGTTGTGTCAAAAAAAAAAAACTAAATTGAGTAATGTACATAAAAATACATAGTATATCATATAACGTCACACAGATTAAAGTTAGGTTACCATTTTTAAAAAGTTTTGCATGTACTATTTTTTAGTGTGTGTCTTTTGAAAAATAAATTTAATAGAAAAACTTGAATTTTTTATTTTTCAATTACAATTGACATACAATATTATATGTTTTAGGTGTGCAACATAGTGATTAGACATTTATGTAACTTATGAAATGATCACCCTGATAAGTCTAATACCCATCTGACACCATAGATAGTTACTACAATATTATTGACAATATACCTTATGCTCTATAAGGGCTATTTGGAAAAAACTCCAGCTGTAAATACTTTTATTTTTCCTATGACATGGCTGGATACTTTCTGGAAAGCCCTTGTACTTTACATCCCCATGGATATTTTGTAACTACCAATTTGCACTTCTTTTTTTCTTTTTAATCTTTTTTTTTAATTTATTGGGGTGACATTGATCAGCAAAAATTACATAGATCCCATGTGTACAATTCTACGTTACATCTTCTATGTGTTGTATTAAATGTTCATCACCAAAAGTCAGTTCTTTTTCCATCATCATATATTTGTGTTTCTGTTCCTTCTCCCCCACCATCTCCCCCCTTACCATCAGGTAACTACTAAACTATTGACTGTGTCCATGAGTTTTGTTTCTTTGTTGCTTTTGATTTTCTGTGAGCAATCAAACTAAATTTCTCTATCCTTTCCCTTATTTTACCCACCTTCCCATCCCTCTTCCCATCTTAAAGAAGTTCCTCTAACATTCTTTGTAGTATTGGTTTGGTGGTGATGTATTTCTTTAGCATTTTTTTAATCTGAGAAGTTCTTTATCTGTCCTTCAAGTTTGAATGCCAGCCTTGCTGATTATTCTTAGTTGTATATCCTTGGTTTTCATCATGTTGAATATTTTCTGCCAGTCTCTTGTGGCCTGTAAAGTTTCTAGTGAGAAATCAGCTGAGAGTCGAATGAGTATCCATTTATAAGCTACTACTTGCATTTCTCTTGCTGTTTTTAGAATTTTCTCTTTTTCTTTATCTTTTGCCATTTTAATTATGATGTGGCTTGGTGTGTTCTTATTTGGGATCATCATGTGTGAGATTCTCTGTGCATCCTGAAGTTGTATGCCTATTTCCTTCGCCAGGTTAAGAAAATTTTCAGTCATTATTTCTTCAAATTATTTCTCCATTTCTTGCCTTTTCCCTGTTCCTTTTGTCAAAACTATTATTCTGATATTTTTTCATATGATATAGCCCCTGAAGAATCTTAATCTATCTTCATTTTCTTGGAAATTATTATTATTATTTAAGTGTTCTGGCTGTGTGTTTTCTGCTGGCTTTTCCTACCAATCTCTGCTTTGCACTTCTATTTTATCTAGTTTAATGACTTTTATTCCATTCTTCATTTCAGTTAAAGTAGTCATTATCTCTCTCTGGTCCTTTATGATGATTTCTAAGTCTTCTTTGATGCTTGCCATCTCTCTATTGAAATTATCATTCAGTTCCTTAAGCATTTTTATAATTGTTGCTTTGAGCTCTGTTGCTGGTGAGTCATCAGTTTCAGTCTCTTTTATTTGAGCTTCTGTTCTCCAGTTTCTCATTTTTTGCAGCCTCTCAGGACCTTTGCTGCTGCAGTTTCTTTGGTGTTCACTGCTGATACTGGGTGGGCTGAGGTCTGTGGGGGAGGGGTGTTTGTAGCTTTGTTTTCTTCCTGTGGCCCCGGGAGTTCAGGCATGATTGAGCCTTTCTGTTCTTGGTTTACCCCCTGCATGTATTCTGTCTGGAGCTTTGGGATCATTCCTGTATGCTGGTCTTTCAAACCATCCTGTTGTGGGCTGAGAAACGTGTGAAACTTCCTCTTTCCTTCTTTTCCCAGCTGGAGCGACAGTGCTGCGGCTCCTCATCACCCAGTCACCACCCACCTCCTTTGGGAACCAGAGTGAAGTCCAGCTTCTGTGTTTTGCAGACCAGTCTGCACCTCCTGGAGCCAAAGTGAGGTGGTTGCGCTATCTCATTCCCCACCTCTGGGCCCCCTTTCCTCTGTCCCATGGACTGAGTGAGGTAGCGAGTGCTCTCCCACCTGCCTTCTTCCTGCTCCCTCCCCCAGCAGTAGCATTTCAAGCCGGGACCCATGTGTGGCCATGTCCCCACTCTTCTTTTTATTTTTCCTTTGTTTAACCCTCTGCTTGCCTATAGCTACATTAATGCCACGAGTAGGTTTCTTAGCTGTGATTGTATGTTGTGTAGAGGTATAGGTGTTTTGTTAGTTGTAATCTCCAACTAACAAACTAGAGGAGTTTTTTAGATGTCCCTTTTACACCATTTTGTTTCCATCTCTTTACTTTATACTTTTTTTTATCCCTTCACCCTTTTTATCCATCTCCCAAGCCCTGTCCTGGTAACTATTAGTGTGCATTCTCTTATCTGGCCACCATGAGTCTGTTTCATGCACATATACATGAAATCATGTGGCTTTTGTCTTTCTCTGACTTAATTCACTCAGCACAATACCCTCCAGATTTATCCATGTTGTTGCAAATTGGAAGATTTTATTCTTCTTTTTTGACTAATATTCCAATGTATATATTGCTATACTATCTCTTCTTTATCTATTCATCCACTGATGTACACCTAGTTTGTTTAAATATCTTGACTATTGTAAATAATGCTGCAATGATCATAAGAATACACATTTCCCTTTGAAGTAGTGCGTTGGGTTTCTTCATGTAAATAGTCAGAGGTAGGATTACTGGGTCCTTCTCTGTCACTTATTATAGCCTTTGTTTTAAAGTCTATTTTGTCTGGTGTAAGTATTGCTACCTCAATTTTGTTTTGTTGTTTTCATTTTTGTGAAATACCTTTTTCCATCCCTTTACTTTTCTCTGTTTTTTAAATTGTGTTGAAATAAATATTATGGTTAATGGAGAAAAAAAATTCTTTTTCCCATGTAGAATTTCATCTTATATGGTGAATTCTACTTTGTGAAGGCAAAATAGATTAAAGAAGTGGATTGATCATTTTTTGTTTTATTCTTCCATAAGTAAATAATGCACCATTTGTATGGAGTTTTGTTCATAAAAGGTGGGTTAGAGCAGAGGGAAAGTTTGTTTTGCAAAAGTCAGCCTCCCACAGATGAGACAACGTCTGTGTCTGTTTTTCTATCTGAAGTGAATCTCTTGTAGGCAGCATATGTACAGGTCTTGTTTTCTTATCCAGACATCCACCATATGTCTTTTGATTAGGGCATTTAATCTATTTACATTGAAAGTAATTGTTGGTAGATATGTAGTTATTTGACATTTTATTCTTTTTTTTTTTTTTTTGCTTTTTGGTATGTGGGTAGCTCCCTGGCTGGGAATCGAACCCAGGCCGCAGCACTGACAGCGCCAGTGCCGAAGCCTTAAGCCACTACATCATCAGGGAACTCCCGACATTTTATTTATATTTTTTATTTTTTTCTTCTTCAAGAAGTTTCTTTAATATTTCTTATAATACTGGTATGATGATGATGAACTCCTTTAACTTTTTCTTGTCTGGGAAGGTCTTTATCTATCCTTTGATTCTAAATGATAGCTTTCCTGGGTGTAGTAATCTTGGATGTAGGTCTTTGTTTTTCATCACTTTGAATATTTCTTGCCAATCTCTTCTGGACTGCATAGTTTCTGTTGAAAAATCAGCAGACAGTCTCTGGGAGCTCTCTTGTAGGTCTTCTGTATGTCCTTAGTTACAGGATTTCTGTTCAGATAGACTTCAGCCGATTCTCAATAATGATTTTCATGTAGTTTAGTTGTAATTTTGATGTGGTTGTGAGAGGATGCAAGCACAATGTTTACCTGCTCTGCCATCTTGACCAGAAATCCTCTCTCATGAACCTTTATTATGGGGTGTGCAATGCTGGCTCCCAGGTGAAATTCTCAATGTGTTTTTCTGTTTGTTTTTAAGAAAATTAATGCAAAGCTTCATGATGGAGTATGTCAACACTGTAAAGAAGTTCTTGAGTGGCGTGTGAAATACAGCAAATACAAACCATTGTCAAAGCCTAAAAAATGGTGAGTTGTTTCTAATTATCTTACCAATAATATAAGTATCATAGTTTATTATTTCATTTTCGTATTTTCAGAATTGTGTTCAAATAAATATTAAGGTTAATACAGAAAATTTTTCATTCTCCCATGTAGCATTTCATTTTTTATGCTGAATTCTGCTTTGTGAAGGTAAATGGATTGAAAAAGTGGATTCATCATTTTCTGTTCCATTCTTTCATAAATAAATAATACACTATTTTAATAGAATTTTGATCATAAAAGGTGGGTTAGGGCAGAAGGGAAAATATTGTGCAAAAGTCAACCTCCCACTGTTGAGACAACAATATTTACAATGGATCATCTTTACCAAAGGGGTCTTAGAAGGGGTCTCACTTTTTAATTCAACCCATGAAGATTACTGAAATGGCTTAAATGGAGTATCATAAATAAATCACTAGGTTGATAACTTTTCATTTCATTTCTTTGAATTTTTGGATCTAAGTGAAAAGACACTAGACTTTTTTTCTTATCTTTCTAACACTCACTCTTTTTCTATAATTCTGAGATTATGTTTTAATCAGCCTTATTCATGGGGTTTGCAATGCTGGCTCACAAGTGAAATTCTCAATTTGTTTTTCTGTTAATTTTTAAGAAAATTATGCAAAACTTCATGATGGACATAGTCCTGCTCCTTTATGTTCTTTAGCTCAGCTGAATAAGGACATATTGGAGGATAATTGCTGCTCAAAAGAGAAAAGTGATCATTTTAAATGTAAAAGTTGGTATTTTTAATATATGTGATAGTGTTTTTACATACTGAATTTAATTTGGTAGTATATATATTATAGTAACTGTTGAGAACACATTTGTTGTTGCTTTGTTTTCCTTTTAGCTATTCAGCAGTGGCATCTTCCTTAAAGGTATTCCCTCTTCCTTTACTGGAGAAAATTTTGCTTAAAGTTTGGATGGTTACTCGAAATAATAAATATAATGTAATCTTTCCTGTTCATTTTTATTGAAAAATTATATCAGACTTTTTGCAAATCTATAAGTCACGCTATAGGGTAATTTGTTTTCTTGAGTATATTCAGCAGTTTTGAATGCACGTTTCTCTCTGCTGTCTTTCCATCTTTTTTCATGTGCTCTAGCATCGCCTCCACAAAGAAAATACTTTTAAACAAATCTGATGAGCTTTATGCTCACAGGTTTAAATTAGCAGTAGGGAAATTTGGTAACTGTTTTAATCCAATGCTAGATTTCCATGAATGAATTAATAATATTCTCTACCATCAAAATTACATACTAATTGTGCTAATAAAACACAGTTTTAGTTATTGGGCCTAATATAAGATTTGTATCTTTTTTGAATATTTGAGCAAGTCTTTCTGTAAAAATATTTTGAGATTTCAACACCAATCTCCATTTTTTTTCTTGGTAGCATTATTTCTAAAATAATTTGAAGAATAGGTAATAAATATTTAGGTAGCCATAGTTTTAATAGATTAGTATTATAACAAAGGAAATTATTTAAAAATATTCCTGCCTTATCTATTATTTGCATATTAATTTCTTATCTTTTATATGCGTTACATTCTACATGTTTATCTTCATTAGGAATATGCCAGTATGTAAAAGGTCATATCAACTATTATATAATGTCCACATGCTATCATTTGTTATAAAATTTCTGATCTTATTTATTTTAGACAGCTGTTAGATTTTACCTCTTTTTGTATATTACTTGTGATCTAATATCTTATTGCTCTGGAAGAATTTGCATACTTTAAATCCTGGAAGAAAAAAAATTTTTCTTAAGAAAGAAGAACAAAGTCTCATTTAAAAATTAAACAATATTAATAGCAAATCTTTTTTTTTTTAATTAAGTATTTTTTATTGTTAAATTTATTGGGGTGACATTAATTAGTAAAAATTACATAGGTTTCAGGTGCAGAATTCTATATTACATCATCCACGTGTTGCATTCAGTGTTCATCACCCAGCGTCAGTTCTCTTTCCATCACCCAGACAATTTTTACTGATTCTTTCTTTGAGTTTAGGACTCCAATTTGCAAATTGCTTTGCCAAAGAGGATATTGATTATTAAGGAAGTGCCAAATACACCTCTACTCAAATACTATTTTAAAAATTATTAATAGCAAATCTTATATTTAGTTTCAGAAAACATATAACAAAACCTTTAAGAATGGTTGGATGTGGACATATGAATCCAAAGGTCAGCAACTATGTCCTGTCTTAGAGTCATTGAAGTTTTTGGAAGTCAGGAAACTTCATGGTGATATTGGCACTACCTAAGCAGTACATTGTAACCCAGAGGCCTTTGAGAGACCTCAGGTCAAAGAGATGAGGGCTAAGAGAACCTTAGGATCTGCTATTCCACATCCCCCTGAAGCAGATGAGATTAACCATAGACTAGCTCATGATGAATGCAAAATGAGGGAAATAAAATATTATATAAGTGCCAAAATACAGATAACAAGACAATAATCCCTAAAGGAAGGTCTCTTGGAATAAAGAAACCTAAACTAATACAAAACAAATGATAACTAATGAGAAACTAAGAAAGTACTTGTCAAAACATGATCTGAACATGTCACTCAGAAAGTCAACTCCCTGGCTTTGAACATCATGAATTTCAGACTACATTGGACATGTGGCACATTAGGTATTTTTGTAAAGCCTGTCTTTCAAACTCTAATCCAGGGTTGAGAGTCTTATAAAAAGTATAACTTGTCTCTATTTACCTTGCTTTCTCTGCATATTAAGACTTGACCAACATTGTAAGGGGTTTAAATCCATTGAGGAAACGTGCTAATGGTGGCATAATTTGTTCTGAAATTTTGCATCTTTTGTTCAGGCTAATTGCTTACAAATTAAGTTTGTCCTTTGTTAGAATTTATATAAGAATATATACTCCTTTTAAAAATACATTTATCTAGGAGTTCCCTGATGGTGTAGTGGCTTAAGGCTTCGGCATTGGTGCTGTCAGCGCTGCGACCTGGGTTCGATTCCCAGTCAGGGAGCTACCCACATACCAAAAAGCAAAATAAAATAAAATAAAATAGAAGTAAAATAAAATACATTTATCTAGACAAATAGATTTTGCATTCAGGTATTGAAATGCCTAAGCTAGTGTTTAGAAACTTCTTATGCCTTATATTTCAGGTAACTGAAGCAACCATTTTCTTCTGTTAATTTAGAAGTATGATAGGCAAATACCCAAATTTGTATTAGAATCTCTAGCCTGCTTCTTTTCTCCTTCTACCCATAAAAGAAAAACTGACCAATAATACATTGTTAGCTCACATTTAACGTTGTCATAGTAGTAGAAGAGAAGGGAGAAGTTAGTGTAAAACTTCAACAGGCCATGAACAGGTTGGGGTCTGATGTTAGACTCGGACTTAATAAGTCTTCTATATCAGTAGTTCTTGATTGGGAAGGGAGCATTTTACTCCTTCTGGGAATATCTGGAGACATTTTTTATTGTCATGATTAGAGCATCTTGGAGGGATGCTACTGGCTGTAGTCAATAGAGGCTAGGCATGCTACTAAACTTTTTATAGTGCACAGGACAGCCCCCACAGCAAAGGTATATCCAACCCAACATGTCAATAGTGTCTTGGTTGAGAAACCCTGATGTGTATAAAATAGATGGATACTCAACAGGGTCAAGCCACTGGAAACATCCTAAGTATCTTAGATTAGTGGTCTTCAAACTTTTCATTTATAGAATTACTGACAAAAACAAAAACTTATCCAGGAGTCCATTGAATAAAACAGGCCAAAACTTAACTGTTCTGAATTGAGGGAAGGAAGAAGGTTTATTGAAAGTAGATTTCATCCTAAAAATAATTCAAAGGAAGAGTGGAATAACTGGTGTAATAACATGCCTTGGAACCAACATTTGCTCTAGGGATATCTGGCCTAACACTTTCATGACATGTGGGTGATTTATGCCTGAAATTGTTTGCTTTATATTATATTTTTGTCAGTAAACAGAGTCACTCCACCTGATGATCTGGTCCTCATACCAAGTATTTAGTACTTCCCAATTGATAATTTTTAAATTTATTTTCTTATAATTTTTATTGCCATTGACTGCCCCATCAGTGTGTGTGTGTGTGTACGTGTATATATATGTGTGTGTATACACATATATACGCATACACATATATATACTCTACACACACACACACAAAATGGAATATTATTTATCCTTAAATAGGAAGGGAATTTTATCACATGGTATAGTATGGATGAGCCTTTAAGACATTATGTTTAGTGAAATAAGCCAGTCACAAAAAGACAACTACTGTATGATTCATTTATATGAGGTTATCTAAAGTAATCAGGTTCATAGCAACAGAAAGTAGAATGGTGGTTGCCAAGGGCTTGCAGGAAGGGTGAAGGGGAGTTGTTGTTTAGTGGGTATAGAGTTTAAAATTTGCAAGATGAAAGAGTCCTGGAGCTCTATTGTACAACAATGTGAAAGTATTTAACATTACTAAATTGTACACTTTAAAATGGTAAACATGGTAAATTTTATGTTATATGCTTTTTACTATCAAACCACAAAAATAGATGATAGATAGTTGGATAGATAAATAAATAGATAGATAGGTAACTTTAAAAAGTAGGATTGGTCTATAAAGGATTATCTTGAAGGTTTTATTTGGCTAACTTGGTTAGAAAAAAACTTGTATTAAAGAGAGAGTGTGCACATGGTGATCCATGAACATTAATCAATGTAGCCCGTGAAAAAGATTTTCTGTGTTCTTTGGATATACATTTAGTAAAAGAGAAAGACTGAGAATTTTGGTTTAGTGGTTGAATATCTATACTTTAAAAAGTGGATTGATCATTATTTTTTGTGTGTTCTTTTATCAAACAAAGGTAAGCATTGTTATATAATACACTATCCTCAGTACCTTCCATGTATACCAGTGTATGACAATCAACTATATAGTTTGTCCTCGTTTATTAAGCTCTTCAGCTCCACCATTTGTTGTAATAGGTTGAGACTCTGATGGTTAATCAATGATAAAAGAATTGCGTCACCACATTCCAGGAATATTAAAATGTCCTAGACTGGAGTTTTAGTCACAGGTTGCTCTTCTTATCATATTGTAGGTATGTTGACTGTTAACCCTGGCTTTGTTTTTGCCCAGAACCTTGTTCTTTAATATTTAAAGGTAAAAGTAGAGTTTTCATTGCTCTCATCAGTTGTTTATCAGTGCATGAAGCCTACTGTTTGACATGAATATTGATTGGTACAGCAAGCTTTGATTTAAAATTGCCTGCCGTAAAGTGTAATTATTTCAGTTTTATCTTTTTTCTGTAGTGCTCTTAGTCAATGGTGAATATTTTATACTCTTTTAAGTATATATTTTAATCAAATCTACTACTGAAACAAGAAGAGGTAATGCACTCTCTACTTATTTTCAAACATCATTTAGGGACACAGGGAAGTGAATTATTTCTATTCAAAGTTCTTGGAATTTGCGAATATTGCTTGCTTAAAAGTATTTCTGAGTAGCATATGATATAATTCCTTAGTGTGGTTTCAGAATCTTTCTATGTTAGCACAGATTACTTAGATCTACTGGAGGAAAGGTAGTTTTATGGAGTTTTGTTAATGTTGAGTTTCTATTATTTGTATACCAAGGGTGGAGTACCACAGCACACTGTTTACGAAAGCACCTAATCATCACATATGTGAGAGTATTACACGTGGAACTGAATTATGATAAAGGTTAAAGTGTAATAATTTAACCAGGAAGTGAAGACAGTGCCAGAAAAGTTGTGGCAGAGTAAAGTAAGCCTTTTACTTCTAGTAAGTACTAGAGAATGTAAGATCAGTTCTTTTTCCCATTTGCATTTATTATCTAGATTGCTCGTTCTTAAATCTTTGTTCTCAGGACCCTTCTACACTCTTAAAAATGACTGAGGAAACTTTGATAGTATAGCAAATCTGAATGTTACCATGAAATGGCAATTTTCTCTTGGTTCTTTGTTTCTTGAAGGAAAAAATTCAGTCAAGAGACAGAGTTTGTGAAAATATAGAGTAGTTAAGAGTTTATTAGTAAAAGAAAATATAGAGTAGTTAAGAGTTTATTAGTAAAAGACATGGAGTGGGCTGACCCAAGATAGGGAAGCAGCCCCTTTTATATTGTTTGGGAATTTTTGTATCTCTGGGTGGAAACTCCTCCCCCTTCCTTTTTCTATGTGATCCTTTTGAAAAGGGCCAAAGCTATATAATAATGCGATTTTGGGATGTAGGGCCTACAGTTGAATAAGTGGGGCTGTTTCTCCTTTCCTGATCTTTTCAATTTGAGAATAGCTGATAATGGGCCAGGGCTTACTCCTAGATTAAGGGCATGTGTTAATGCGCCTTTTAACAGGCAGAGTTCCTCTTCCAGAATTCCTTCTCTTTATGTTTTTAATTTAGCTGCAGCTGCTAATGGACCAGGACAGTTTATCCATTCCTGTTCTTGTCTACCTTCCTGCCTACTCTGTCATCAACAAGTAGCAATTTCCTAAAGGTTAGTTACAGTGTAAAATCTGAAATTATGTCAATGAATAAACTTTATATGCTGTTACACTAAATTGGTCTTTCTTGTACTTTGAATGGATCTTTCACTTATGGATGATTGTTTAACACTGCATTTGCTTATTTGGAATTAGTTCACTGAGTTATACAGATCTTCCAAATATTGATATGTATCACAATGATGTCATTAAAGAGTATGTGGAATTTAAATTTTTGTTTTTAGATTGTGGAGGTGGTGACTATAGTGATAACTAGTACAATTTGGTGCCACTGTCTTTGTTCAGGCTAAGGTGCCAATATTTTTGGTATACATTATAAGAATGAGACTCAAAGAAGTTAAAGTGACTTTCAAAGATTATATAGCAAGGCATGTCAAAGTTAGGCTAGAATCTAGGTCTTCTGTTACACAAATCATTGCTGTTTTCGAAGTAGTATTTTCTAGTATTTATGAAATACTAAAACAAAAACAAAAACAACAGTGGTCCATTGAAAACTTCAGATTTTGTCTCTGATTTTCATTTTTAAATATGTAGTGGACATTTCTTGCTTTTAATTTTTCTTTTCTTTTTACTTTTGAAACTGCCAAATGGGCCCTTCTTGGCATGATATTCAAGTCCTTGGTATACTGAACAAAGAATTGAATGAGACATGAAAATAAAGTGGTGAAAGGATAGTTTATTAGTAGTGAAGGGTGCACTCCAAAGAAGTAGGAGCAGGTGAGAGTGAGTGAGTGTGTGTGTGTGTGTGTGTGTGTGTGTGTGTGAGAGAGAGAGAGAGAGAGAGAGAGAGAGAGAAAGAGAGAGAGAGAGAGAGAGAAAGTTTAAGGACTCCAACCACCAAGGCCTTGGTAGTTTATATTTTCTTTTTCCCTACTGGGGATACACCTCAGGGCATGGGGTCTCTTGCTTGACAATTTTTGACTGGCATCCATTACATCACCTTTTCTATCTGCACATGTTCTTTCCCAGAGTTCAGTCTGTTATAGTGATATTAATGAACTTCTGGGCATATGTGTGATATTATAATGAAGGTATAATGAGGCTCAGGTGAAATGAATGTCATTGTAACTCTTACTGCACAGGCATTAGGAACTGGCTTAAACTGGTGGTCTTCTTGTACCCTCTAACTTCCTTGTTTTAGTTAACTTGTAGAGAAATATTGCCTCCCAACAAGGCTGATAGCCTAATCTGGACCCCCCCAGTTACTTCCTGGTTCTTCTCCCTAAACCCCTGTTCCCACCAACCCTAGCCTGCGTGAGGAAACTGCTGTTATTATGGTAATGCTATGCTATACCATAGCATTTCCCCACCCTGCCTTTGTCCGGGGCTCAGACTTTGGAAACAATTCTTCTGAGCCCACAGGCGTAAAATAAACAACCTGAACTTGCAAGTACAAACAACCTGAACTTGGAAGTACTCCCAGTGCAGCTTGGTCTTTCCGACAGGTGAACAGGTAAAGCCTTCCACAACATTGGAAGGTAGAACCTTTCCACAGCAAACACTTTGGAACTTCCTCCTGTGGTTGACTAGACTGGGGCAGAGATTACTAGTGAGAAGGTGGTATCAAGGTGGTGACTACTCCAGCAGAACGAGTCCCATGGAAGGGTAGCAAGATCCCCCAGGTTTTGTCTTCCTTTCCCATTTTTCTCTTTAGAGAGGTAATCCCCATAAATCTCAACAGGAAGTTGAGGGACTGGAGGTCTCATCTTCTGTATCTGCTTCCTGCTAAAGGTGGTTGTTGTCCCACCTATTGGGTATTTATGGAGCTCTCACCCTATCTCATCTAAAAGGGCAATGGGTGTCGAGATCTGCCTGGAGACCATGTTGACTTTTTCAGTGGGAATGGGTTGGAAGCCTTTCTGGGGTATCACTTGTATCCTGATATCCCCTGGATAAGGAGAAATTAATTCAGTTAATATTTTTAAAAGCATTGGCCAAGGAAGCAGGCCCCAAAGCCCCTGTCACTGGGTGGTTACCTGATAGAAAATACATGAATTACTGTGGACTAGAAAAAAGGTGAAACTGAGAGCTGAAGAACTAGGGAAAAGGAGACTAAAAATTCCGTGTGTGTGTGCGTGTGTGCGTGTGTGTGTGTGTGTGTGTTGGAGGAGAAGGGGCTTCTTTGTTTGACCTGTATCACATCTGTTTTTTATTGTAAAAAAAGTATAAATATGGTAACATTTTAAAAATTGTACTATTGTTTTTGTTAATAAACATGGCTTATAGGCATGATGTGTGTTTTTATTTGACCACAGTTTCCACTAAAATGATTAGTGGCAGTATATAAATAGTTGCCATTGTTTGATTATTCCTAGGAATTATATTTCATGGAGAAATACAAAAGAAAGCAAAAACCATTATTATTTTAACATCTCTGAAATTTTCTTAGCAGTATACTCAGAATTTTAAAACTATATCCATTTTCAAGGGAAATTAGGTAAAATTTATATTTAAGTGAACTTTAAGTTTTTCCTTGCTATGCATTTCATAAGAAAAAATGCTCAGGAGTGATTAAATAATTTAGTTATTTGAAAAGATGTTTCAATATAGTTCACAAGTTTTGTGACAACTCTGAATGCATATCTAATATTAAAATAATACCTAAACCATTCTCTGCCTAATATCTGGATTCTTTGGCTAGACAAATGTACTATTGAGGTAAAAACAATCCAGAAACTTAGTTACTTTCAAACCTTCTCTCACTTTACCCCCAGTGAGGACGTCAAACACGGATTAAGAGTTTTGAAAGAGAAGGCACACAAAGGTCCCATTTGTGTGACAAGGAAACGAGAAAGTTATAAATGTTTAAAACTTTATATAGCTTACATTTTCACAAACATATCTTACATTTATAAAAAGGAAACAAGTCATTTTAAAAATGAGTTTGTATATCCTTATACATAGGTATATTCAGAGAGGTACTAGCCTAATGAAACCTGTTTTTCAGAATTAATTTAAATTTTAAAAAAGCATAATTGCTTTCAGCAATAGAATTTTTTTTTTCTCCGAATTGGCCGTTATAGTCTCAGCCAACAAGGGAACGCTAGAAAATCCCCACAACAAGGTGGTATTACTTTTATCTGGTCAAGAGTTCTCAAGTGGTAGTGGGATAAAGAATGTCTTCAAGTGTTTGTTTAACAGGTAAATTCTTGGGATGTATTCCCAAGATTCTGGTTATGTAAACAATGGCAGGAGCCATGAATCTGCATTTTAATAAGCTTTGTAGGTATTTGAGCCCGTGTTAAGAGTCACTGTTTTGGGGACTATTTTGGGGAGAGAATGGAGATCTTTTGACTTCAGATTCCAAAACAAGATATCCCATTTTAAAGCCTGTTTTGCATGTAAATTTTAACACTAAATAGAGTTTTGTCCCTTAGTTAATAATTTGGAATACTTAAGGATTGGTTTATTTACCCCAGGAATGCCTGGTATGAAACAACATATATATATATATATATATATATATATATATATATATATATATATACACACACACACACACACACACACACACACACACACCTGGTATGAAACAACATATATATATATGTATACACACACACACACACACACACACACACACACACACACACATACACATTCTAATATTCTTGAAGCCTTAGAAGAACCTAACCAAAATGACTTTATTTAAAATTATTTAAAATAAAATAAAAAATTAAAGCCAAAAAACACTGAAATTTTTCCTAATCTATTTGGATTATTATAGCTTTTACTGTGTGTTCTAATGGTATATATTTTTTACAACTTTTTTATTGCAGAGTAATTAAGTAAAGCTGTTTGGAAAATCAAAACCCCAACATACCAAATAAGTTAACAAAATAATTACTTTCACTTCAATTGTAATTCAAAGAGTTTTTTTTTAATTCTAACTTATTTTTCCCAGTCAAGTCTCTTAAGTGTTTAACTGACATATAGTAAAAATTCATTCTTTGTAGTGTACAATGTTAAAAACAAAATTCAACCGATTAAATTTTAAAGATGTTACTGATTTTATTCAACAATTCATGAATCAGGCAGCAACCAATCTAGGAGTTAGAAAGAAGCTACAATGCACTCTACAACATGAACGACTTTTATAGGTAGAAGGGAGCGGGAATAAATTAGACAAAAAAGTTGGTTGATCATTGCAAAGTGACTTTTCTTTAGGCGATAGCAGGGGTCTATTCAGGCAGATTACCAATCTAGTGATGATTAGGTGGTTCATGATTTTGACTGGAATAAGATTCCATTTCTGGGAGAGCCAAAATTGAAATTAAATCTCTGTTTAGTATTTTGGGTCTTAGCATTGGCTTCATTTTGGGCTCGTTTTTAACAACAGTTTTATAAGTTGTAACATATGAACACAGTTGTAAGACCATTACCACAATTAAGATATAGGGACAGTTTCATTACCCCAAAACATTTCTTCATGCTATTTTGTAGTTATTCCTCCCTCAGTCCCAGTTCTTAGCAGACACTGACCTGTTTTCTTCCTCTATACTTTTACATTTTCTAGACTATCTTGTATATGGAATCATGCAGTATATAGTCTTTTCTGGGTTCTTTAACTTAACAGTGGATTTGAGATTTATCCCTGTTGTGTGGGTCTCTAATTGGGTCCATTTTTTTGCTAAGCAGTATTTCATTGTAAGGAGGTACCAGCTATTGTTCATCTGGTCACCTGTTAATGGACATTTAGGTTTTGCTAGTTTTTGGTGATTATGCTACAAACATTTATGTATATATAGTTTTGTGTGAACATATGTTTTTATTTCTCTTGAGTAATACCCAGCAGTGAGATTGCTGGGTTGTTTGTTTATAAGAAACTGTCATACTGTTTTCTAAAGTGGCTTTAAAATTTGCATTCTCACCAGCAATGTATGAGAGTTTCAGATATTTTACCCATAAGTAGCAGTATCTTATTGTGATTTAAATTTGCATTTCTCTCTGATGATCAATGATGCTAAGCATCTTTTTATGTGCTCATTTTGCATCCTAATTTCTTTGAAGAAGTTCTCTCCTCTTTAGCTCTTGCTTTTATTGAGTTGTTTTGTTTACTTACTGTTGCATTTTGTAAGTGTTTTATATATTGTGGGTATAAATCTTCTATCAAATATGTGTTCTGCAAATATTTTCTGCCAAACTCTGATTTTTATTCTCTAACACTGTCTCCTGAATTGGAAAAATTTTTTATTTTGAAGATCTAATTTATCAGTATTTATTAATCACGGTTTTGTTGTTGTAGTTAAGAAATCTTTGGCAAGCCTATAGTCACAAATCCTTTCTCCTGTCTTTTCTTCAAGAATTTGAATAATTTTTGGTTTTATCTTAGGGTTTATGATTCATTTCTTGTCAATTTTATGGGTCTCCAATTGTTGCAAAATCATTTATTGAAAAACTATTCTTTCTCCATTGAATTCCCTTTGTATTGTGTTGGAAATCAATTGACGATATACAAGTTCAGACAATTAATTTTGTGAACTCATCCTAGAAGCACTACATAACCTCATTGCTAAGTATCACTGTAGTCACCTTCAAAGTACTCCCTTGGAATGCTATGCACTGACGCCAGCACCTAGTCCACCCTTCAAAGCAAATTTGGAACTCTTTTTTGGAATGACCATCAGAGATATCATCATAACCAAAATCTGGCAATTAAGTTCACGAATTTGCCATTGTGCGTTGTTGGCAGCCCTGTGCAAACAACTCAGTAAGGTGTCATAACCTTGGCAAGGTACAATGAAAGCTCAATTTTATTACTGTTTATGACAGTATATCTTTATTTGCTTTGAGTTTACTCTTCTTTTTCTGCTTTCTTAAGGTAGAGGTTTAGACAGTTCTTATTTATTATAAACATTTTATTATATAAATTTTCCAAGAACTTCTTTAGCTCCATTCTACACATTTTGATTCTGTGTTTTCATTGTCATTCAGTTAAAATATGTTTTAATTTCTTTTGTGAACTTTCAGTTATTTAGAAGTATTTTGTTTGATTTATAGATAGTTGGACATTTTCCAGATATTTTTCTGTTTTTGATTTCTAGTTAATTTCACGGTGGTAAGAGAACATACTTCCTGTAAGTTTCAGATATTTTTAAAAATTTGTTGAGGTTTGTTTTATAGCTCAGATATGGTCTATCTTCAAAATGTTTTATGTATACTTGAATATATTGCTCTTGTTGGGTGGAGTGTTCTATAAATATCAATTTGGTTGATAGTCGTCTATCAACCAGGTGTTCTATATTGTTAGTAATTTTTTTAAATATGTTTGTTCCGTCAGTTACCGAAAGAGAAATGTTGACATCTCTAGTTGTAATTGTGGATTTGTCTATTTCTCTTTTTAGTTTAATAATTTTGCCTCATTTATTTTAACACTCTTTTTGTTAGGTACGTAAACAGTTAGGATTGTATGTTTTGGGAAGATTGATCCTTTTGTTGTCACTTTTTTATACCTGGCAATTTTCTTTGCTTGGAAATTCATTTTAATGATAATGTAGCTACTCAAAATTTGTTTTCATTAGTGTTTGCATGTGTGTGTGTGGTTTGTTTTTTTTTTTTGTATCCTACTTTTAACTATATCTTTATGTTAAAAGTGGATTTTTTTATATTTTGTATCTTTCATTTCATGTTTTTCTTATTTCTAAAATTTCCATTTGACTTTTTTTTATTTTAAAGAATTTTTTTTTTTGGTAGTTCCCTGGCTGGGAGTTGAACCCAGGCCACCACGTTGAGAGCGCCGAAGCCTAGCCACTACACCACCAGGGAACCCTTTCATTTGACTTTTTGAAAACAGCTTTATTAAGATTTAATTCACATACTATACAGTTCATTTATTTGAAATGTATAGTTCACTTACTTTTAGTATATCAGAGTTGTGCAACCATCACTTAACAATCAATTTTTGAACATTTTTATTATCTCAGAAAGAAACCTTGTACTCATTAGCAGTCAATCTCCCTTTCCCCTAAATATCTTCACCCCCAACTTGCTTTCTGTCTTTAAACATTTGCTGATTTTTGACAGTTCATATAAACAGAATCATATAATACGTAGTTTTTGTGACTGGCTTTTTCCACTTAGCATTATTTTTTCCAAGCATTTTGTAACATCAGTACTGTATTACTATTTTTTAATTTTGAAATTATTTTAATTTAGAAATAGAAAACATCTTGGAATGAAAAAAATTGAGACAAAAACACAAAATATATACACAAACTTTTATTCTATGAGCTTCTCAAATCTCCACCTGTTCACCAGTCTCCATGATGAAAAATCCCCTCTAAAAAGGTATTCAGCTACCAACAATGCTGTTAATTTCAAAAAAAAGCCAGTGAATCCCATTATAGCACATCTTGTTGCTGTTGCCATGGCAAATTTCTGGAATTCTTTTCTGTTAGGTTTCGTGCATCTTTTAACCACCCTAATTGAATCTTTCACAAACTGCTAACTTACCTTAGCAAACTGAATTCCCTGATCCATGATCTTGCCCACCAACACCTAACACACATGGACACGTAGCACAAGAGTGGACAGACCCTCTCAGTAATTTTCCATTGCATAGCTGTGCATCTTACTTTTTCATTCTTTAATTGATGGGCATTTGTATTGTTTCCACTATTTGGCTATTACAAATAATGCTGCTGTAAAATTTTTATGTATAAGATTTTGTGTGTAAATATGTTTTCAGTTTTCTTGGATATATTCCTAAAAGTATAATTCCTGGGTCTTTATAACTCTATATTTAACATTTTTAGGAACTTCCAAACTGTTTTTAAAGGTGACCATACCTTTTTATTTCCTACCAGCATTACAGAGGTTCCAATTTCTCCACATTTTTACTAGCACTTGTTACTGCCCTTTTAAAAAATAATAATTATCCTAGTGGGTGTAAGGTTGTATCTCATTGTGGTTTTGATTTACATTTCCTGAGTGGCTAGTGATATTGACCATCATTTTATTTGCTTGTTGGCCATGTATATATCTTCTTTGGGAAAAACGTTCATTCACTTCTTTTGCTTATTTTTAATTGAGCTATTTGTCTTTTATTATTGAGTCATGAGTTCTTTATATATGCTTGGTACACTTTCCTTATCATATATGATTTATTCTCAGTAGGATTTTTACTTTCTTGATAATGTCCTTTGATGCACAAGAGTTTTAAATTTTTTTTAAGTTGAGGTATAATTTTTTCTTTTTTAAAAGATTTTTATTAAAATACAGCTAAAATACAACATTATGTCAATTTCAGGTATATACCATAGTTCAATATTTATGTACCTTAAAGAAGTGATCACCATGATAAGTCCAGTTATTATCTGACACCTTACCATGCTATCACAATTTTTTTTTTTTTTTTTTTTTTTGCTTTTTGGTATGTGGGTAGCTCCCTGACTGGGAATCGAACCCAGGCTGCAGTGCTGACAGTGCCAGCGTCGAAGCCTTAAGCCACTACACAATCAGGGAACTCCATAGTAAAGATTTTTTTTTTTTTTTTTTTTTGGTATATGGATAGTTCCCTGACTGGGAATCGAACCCAGGCCACAGCGCTGACAGTGCCAATGCTGAAGCCTTAAGCCACTACACCATCAGGGAACTCCCACAATATTATTGACTATATTTTCTTTTTTTGTGTGTGGGTAGTTTCCTGGCTGGGAATCGAACCTAGGCTGCAGCGCTGACAGCGCCAGCGACGAAGCCTTAAGCCACTACACCACCAGGGAACTCCCTATTGACTCTATTTTCTGTGCTGTACATTACATCCCCGTGACTTACTTATTTTATACCTGGAAATTTGAACCTTTTATTTTCATTCACTTTTTCCCTCCCTTTCTGAAAGGTTTCAATTACAGTTGATATTGGTATTATTTTATATTCACTTCAGATATACAGCATAGTGGTTAAACATTTATGTAATTTAAGAAGTAATCCCCCCCTAACTAGTCTAGTACCCACATAATTATTCCCATATTATTGACTATATTTCCTATGCATTACTTTACATCCCTATGACTGTTTTGTAACTACCAATTTGCACTTCTTAATTTCTTCACCTTTTCCACCCTGCCTCCCTGCTCCCATTTATCACCATGATAAATCTGACACCATTACATCAGGGGTCTCTAATCTTTAGGCTTTCCTGGGCCATATTGGAAGAAAAAGAATTGTCTTGGACCACACATAAAATGCACTAACACTAAGACTAGCTGATGAGTTAAAAATAAATTGCAAAACAAAAAATCTCATAATGTTTTAAGAAAGTTTACAAATTTGTGTTTAGCTGCATTCAAAACCATCCTGGGCTACATGCAGCCCACAGGCCAATAGTTGGACAAGCTTGCCGTAGTTATTACGGTTATTATTTACTATGTTCTTTATGTTCTACCCTATATACCCATGACTACTTTGTAATAACCAATTTGTACCTCTTAGTCCCTTCTTTTTATCCATACTCTCACCCCTGTCCCATCTGCAACCATCAAAAAATTCTCTGCATTTATGAGTTTGATTCTATATTGTTTTTTTATTTTGTCCCTTAGATTCAACATTTAGATTTCAAGTGAAATCACAGTGCATCTGTCTTTCTCTGTCTGACATACTCCACTCAGCACAGTACCCTCCATGTCTATCCATGCTGCCACAGATGGCAAGGACCTATTCACCTCCATGGCCGAGCAATATTCCATTGTATGTGTGTACCACCTCCTCTTTCTCCTTTCATCCATTGATGAACACCCAGGCTGGCTCACATCTTGGCCATTGTAAAAAATATTGCAATGAATGTATGAATGGACACATCTTGAGGTAGCATTTTGGGTTTCTTCCTCTAGTTTGCCTGGTGTAAGTATTGCTACCCTAGCTTTTTGTTTTGTTGTTTTGTTTTTGTTGCCATTTTCATGAAATATTTTTTCATTATTTTACTTTCAGTCTGTGTGTGTATTTCTATCTGAAGGGAGTCTCTTGTAGGTGGCATATGTAAAAGGGTCTTGTTTTCTTATCCATTCAGCCCCTGAGTTTGATCAGAGAATTTATTTTATTTCTAGTAAAAATAATTGTTGATAGATATGTAGTTATTGCTGTTTTGTTATTCATGTTTTTTATTATTATTATTTTCTGTTTTAAAGAAGTCCTTCGAAGATTTCTTATAATACTGGTTTCATAGTGATGAATTTTTTTAGCTTCTTTTTATTTATTTATTTATTTTTGGTCTGGAAATCTCTTTTTCTGTCCTTCAATTCTAAATGATGGCTTTGCTGGGTAGAATAATTTTGGTTGTAGATACTTGCTTTTTATCACATTGAATATTTTCTGCTAATCCCCTCTGGTCTTCAAAGTTTCTGTTGAGAAATCAGCTGATAGTTTTTTTGGGAGTTCCTTTGTAGATAACGAATTGCTTTGTCTTGCTGTTTTTTTAGATTCTTTCTTTGTCCTTAACCTTTGACATTTTAATTATGTGTCTTGGTGTGGGCTTCTTTGGGTTCATCTTGTTTGGGACTCTGCACTTCGTGGACTTGTATGTTTATTTCTTTTGCCAGGTTAGGGAAGTTTTTCATTATTATTTCTTCAGATAGGTTTTTTAATTGCTTGCTCTCTCTCTTTTCCTTCTGATAGCCCTATGGTGTGAATGTTGGTGTGTGTGATGTTGTCCCTGAGGCTCCTTAAACTATGCTCATTGTTTTGGATCTTTTTTCTTTTTGTTGTTCTGATTGAGTATTTTCTGCTACCTTATCTTCTGAATCACTGATTTCTATTGTTGATTCCCTCTAATGTATTCTTCATTTCACTTATTATATTCTTTATTTCTGACTGATTCATTTTTATGTTCTCTATCTCCATTTTTATGTTTCCTATCTCTTTGTTGAAGTTATCTCTGAGATTATTAAGCATCCTTATAACCAGCACTTTGAACTCTGCTTCTAGTAGATTGTTTGTCTCCATTTTGTTTACTTCTTTTTCTTTATCTTTGTTTTGTTCTTTTGTTTGGGATGTTTCTTTGTTTCTCCATTTAGCTTCCTTCCTGTGTTTGTTTCTATGTATTAGGTATGGCTTTGATGTGTCCCAGTCCTAGTAGAGTGACTTTGTGTTGTAAGTGCCCTGTGGGGCTCAGTGGTACGGTTTCTCTGGTCATCTGATCTGGGTGCTCCAGTTGTGTTTCTTGTGTGGGTTATGTGTGCCCTCTGTTGTAGTTGAGTCTTGTTTACTGTTTGCACGTCAGTGGGAGAGATTGACCCTACAGCTGATTGGTTGTGAGGACTGGTCATGACTGCAGTGGAGGAGCTACTGTGCAGAAGCTGACCCTATAGAGCATGATTCACTTTAGCAGCAGGGTTCTGATTTCTTCTCAGTATGCCTTTTGGGTGTGTCATCCTTGGAGGCAGCAGGGTGATGCTCCAGCTAACTATGAAGCTGGCCACTATGTGTGTTAGCTCCTGTACCTCCTGGGAGAGGCCCTGCCACAGACTACATTTAGCCATAGCCTGTGCCCTACCTGGAGCCACCTGGCATGGACTACAAAGCAATCTGCAGATGACCTCCACTTGCGCTGGGCTTGTAGGTTCCTCAAGAGACTAAACCATGAACCAAGGCTGGCTGCTACTAGTGCTGGGCTTTGGGGCTGTTCAGCACAAGGTATTAGACACATGGAAGCCAGATGCTTCTTGTTTGAGAAATTTTAGTAGAGTCTGCACCATCAACCAAGACAAGTTATTTGTTTGGAAAAGCCACTAGAAGTGACTTGGCTGGCTCAGCAAGTTGGGTGGGGCAGGGTCTAGGGAATTACCAGGGCAGGGCAAAGGGTTGGTGTTAGGTTGATGGAGACTCAGATATGGTGGCTACCTGCATGTGCATTCTGGGATCAGGGGGCTCAACAAAGAAACAATGGCTTCTGCCAGCTTCTCTGTCCTGGACAAAGCTGCCCCTGTAGCCCTTGCCCTGAGGCCAGACAATTCCATTTCTACCCATATGTCCCTGGCTCATTTCCAGCTGCTACCCAAGTGCTGGAGCTCAGAGCAAGTAAGCTCTGTCAGCTAGTAAGTTTGTATGCCAGTGACTGCAGCTGCCCTCTGGCTCACTCAGCCACAATCTCTGCTGGTTTTCACAGCCAGATATTGTGGAGACTTTTCCCAATGCTGGAACCCTGGGCTAGGGAGCCTCGTGCGGGGCTGCAAAACCTCCACAGCTGAGATATCCCTCCCAGTTTTTATGATCATGTACGCGTGTGTTCCTGTTCTGCATCTCTTCTCCTCCTACCAGTCTTAAAGTGGCTTTTTCTGTATGTCCTTAGTTATACAGCTTTGGTTCAGCTGGACTTCTGGTTATTCTCAATGATGGTTGTCCTGTAGTTTAGGTGTAATTTTTTTTTTTTTTGGTTGGTTCCCTGAGCAGGGTTCGAATCCAAGCCATGGCGGTAAGAGTGCTGAAGCCTAGGGAATCCCCTGAGTTGTAATTTTGATGTTGTTGTTAGAGGAGATAAGCAAAGCCTTTAACTACTCTGCCATCTTGACTGGAAATCCAAATTGAGGTATAATTGACATATAACGTTATAGTTAGTTTCAGATGTACAATGTAATGATTTGATATTTGTATACATTGTGAAATGAATACCACAGTAAGTCCAGTTAACATCCATCATTGTACATAGTGAAAAAATTTTTTTCTTGTGATGGGATCTTGTAAAATTTCTCTCTTAGCAACTTCCAAATGTGCACAGTGTTATCAACTATAGTCACCATGCTATATATCGCATCCTCATGGCTTGTTTATTTTATAACTGAAAGTTTGTACCTTTTGACCCTCTACTCCCACGTTCCATTCCTTGCCTCTGGCAACCACCAGATTGCTCTCTGTATCAATAAACTAGGTTTTTGGGGTTTTGCATTTGCTTTTTTATTTTTAGATTCCACATATAAATGGGATCGCACAGTATTTGTCTTTATCTGACATAATGCTCTCAAGGTCCATATATATTGCAAGATTGTCTTCATTTTTATAACTGAATAATATTCAGTTGTACATCACATTTTCTTTGTTTATCCGTCATTGGACACTTAGTTGTTTCAGATTCTTGGCTTTTATGAGTAGTGCTGCAATGAACATGGGAGTGAGTATATCTTTTCGAGTTAGTGTTTTCATTTTCTTTGAATAGATACTCAAAGTGGAATTGCTGGACCATATTGTAGTTCTATCTTTAATTTTTTGAGGAACCTCCATAGTGTTTTCCATACCAGCTGTACCAATTTCCATTTTTACCAACAGTGCACAAGGGTTCCCTTTTTTTTTTATATCCTTGCCAACACTTGTTATTTCTAGTCTTTGATAATAGCTTTCTGAAGTGATATCTCATTGTGGTTTTGACTTGTATTTCCCTGAGGATTAGTAATTTTGAGCATTTTTTCATACACCTTTGGGCCATCTGTATGCCTTTTTTGGAAAAATGCCTGTTCATATCCTCTGCCCATTTTTTAATCAGATTGTTTTTGTTATTGAATTTTGTGAGCCCTGTATATATTTTGGATATTAACCCTTGACAGATATATGATTTGCAAATACAGGGTCCAGCAGAGGTAATGCCTTTTTTAATGAGCTAGTAAATTTATACCAAATCTTTAATTACAAAATCATAAACATGTAATTCTGTAACATAACAATATTTTAACTGCTTTAAGAAGGTTTTTACTTCTGCCGGACCCTGTATTTTCTTCATTCAGTAAGTTGCCTTTTTATTTTTTTGATAGTTTCCTTTGCTTTGCAGAAGCTTTTCAGTTTGATATAGTCCCTCTTGTTTAGTTTTGATTTTGTTACCTTTACTTTTGATGTCAAATTCAAAAACTCATTGTTAAGACTGATGTTAATGAGCCTACAGCTTATGTTTTCTTTTAAAAGTTTTATAGTTTCAGGTCTTTCATTCAAACCTTTAATCCATTTTGAGTTAATTTTTGTGTATGATATATGATTGTGACTCAGTTTTATTACTTTGCATGTGGCTGTCCAGTTTTCTCAACATCATTTATCAGAGATAGTTCTTTTTCTATTGTATATTCTTGGCTCTTTTATTGTAAATTAAGAGGCGATATATGTTTGAGTTTATTTCTGGGCTTTCTCTTCTGTTCCATTAATCTGTATGTCTGTGCTTATGCCAGTATCATATTGTTTTAATTACTATAGCTTTGTAATACAGTTGAAATTCGGGAACATAAAGCCTTCAACTTTATTCTCCTTTCTCAAGATTTCTTTGCTTATTCAGGGACTTCTTTGGTTCCATACAATTTTAGGATTGTTTGTCCTATCTCTGTGAAAAATGCCATTGAGATTTTGATAGAAATTGCATTCACTCTGTATATTGCCTCAGGTAGTATGGACATTTAAAAAATACTGTATGGATATGTACATAACATTCCATCTTAAAGTAATAGAATGTACTCTTTCTCAAATACACATGGAACATTCTTCCAGGTAGATCACGTGTTAGGCCACAAAACAAGTCTTGAAAAGTTAAGAAAATTGAAATCATATCAAGCATCTTTTCCAACCACAATGGTATGAAACTACAAATCAGTTACAAAAAGAAAACTGAAGAATTCCCATGGATAATAAACATGCTACTGAAACAGTGGATCAAAGAAGAAATCAAGAGAGAGATAAATTAAAAAAATATCCTGAGACAAATGGAAATGGAAATACAATATAACGAAACTAATGGGATACAACGAAAACCATTTATAGCAGTGGTTCTCAACCTTCCTAATGCCACGACCCTTTAATACAGTTCCTCATGTTGTGGTGACCCCCATAAAATTATTTTCGTTGCTACTTCATAACTGTAATGTTGCTACTGTTATGAATCATAATGTAAATATCTGATATGTGTTTTCCGATGGTCTTAAGCAACCCCTGTGAAAGGGTTGTTCGACCCCCAAAGGGGTCGCAACCCACAGGTTGAGAACCACTGATTTATAACAATAAATGCTTACATGAAGAAGAAAGAAAAGTCTTAAATAACCTAACTTTACATCTCAAGGAACTAGAAAAACAACAAAACACAGACAGAACATAAATACAGGGCAGAAATAAATGAAATAGAAACTAAAAATTGACAAACCTGTAGCTAGACTTGTGAAGAAAAATAGAAATGTCTCAAATAAAATTCCAAAGTGAAAAAGGAGATGTTACAGTTGATACCACAGAAATACAGAGACTTATAAGAGACCACTGTGAACAATTGTGCACCATCAAATTTGACAACCTAGAATAAAAGGGTGAATTCCTAGAAGAAATGAGTGAATTCCTACAAACATTATAACCTACCAAACCTGAATCATTAAGAAGTAGAAAATCTGAACAGACCAAATTATTATTAAGGAGATTGCATTAGTTATCAAAAATTTCCCAACAAATCAAAGAGCAGGATTAGACACCTTCATTATGGCGAATTCTACCAAACATTCAAAGAAGTATTATTGCCAACCCTTCTCAATTCTTCCAGTAAATGGAAGAGCAGGGAACTTCCAAACTCATTTTATGAGGCCAGCATTACCCTGATACTAAAACCAGACAGTGACACCTCAAGAAAAGAATTACAGGCCTATAATATTACTGATTAACATAGTTGCAGAATTCCTCAACAAAATATTAGCAAACCAAATTCAATAATACATGAAAAAGATCATACAGCATAATCAAGTGGGATTTATTACAGTGATGCAAGTGTAGTTCATCTTATGCAAATCAATCAATATATATTACATTAACAGAATAAAAGATAAAAATTATATGATCATCTTTATATGATGCAGAAAAAGCAGTGAACAAAATTCAACATCCATTTATAATAAAAACTCTCAACAAAGTGCCTATAGAACAGGGAAAGTACCTTACTATAATAAATGCCATTTATGACAAGTCCACAGCTCACATCATCTTCACAGTGAAAAGCTGAAACTTTTCAGGAACAAGATCAGAAACAAGAAAAGGATGTCCACTCTTAACCACTTTTATTCAACATAGGATTGGAAGTCCTGGCCAGAGCAGTTAGGCAAGAAAAAGAAATAATAGTCATCCAAATTGGAGATGAAAAAGTAAAGTATCAGTATTTACTGGTGACATTTTTAAAGCTTTAAGAAAATAGATAAATCTCAAATGCTATCATTTTGCATCTCTAACAACTGTTATCTAGAAATGCTTTATAATTACTCTAAAATGACAAATAAATATCAAACTGAGGTTGAAATCTACATGTTATGAATGTTAAGCCTTTCACTTTTCACAATATACATTTTACTATACTCATTTCATCAAATAAATCTTAGCTAATTACTAAAAGTTAATGTTTGATTTCATTTTCCACTTTTAGTGTTAAATGTTTACAAAAGACTGTGAAGGATTCTTATCACATAGTGTGTCGAGCATGTGCCTGCAAACTTGAAGTCTGTGCAAAATGTGGAAAGAAAGAAGAAATTGTTACTCCGTGAGTGTTTCTTTTTATGTTTGGGCTTTACTCTTTTACCAATTGATATGTGAATTTTTAAAAAGTAAACATTCAGTAGCTCTGAGAATCTTAAGTTGCACTATACCACACTAATGTAGACTGTATCTAACAAAAAGAAAGTTAATTATTTGTTAAATTTTTCTATCATTACAATAAAAGTGGAACTTCATGTTTTTTAGGAAATTAAAATATTTATCACTCATTATAAAAGACTTACTTATTATATAACTATTAGCACTTTTCTTTAATGGACAGCATTATTAATTTTTTGAGCCTACTTTATTGACAGAATTATTATATTGTAGTTGATTGGATCTTAAGTTAGTCTTTAAGTATCTTTTTCTCTATACTTACTTCATTAGGCTTCTGTTAATCAGGAAATGTATTGTAAAGTATTTTTTTCAATCTACACAGTTAAATTATGAAAACCTGAGAAATGAAGTTTTTTTCTTCCATCTTTAGGTTTAATAAAATACCAGAAAATACTGAAAATAATCTACCTTCTGAACATAGAAGCTGCAGAAGAAATGAAGAAAAAAGTGATGAAGGTTTAGATTTTGATATTGATTTAGATGACTCCAAAGAAGATGACAATCAAATAGACTAACATAACTGTATTAAAAAAGAGTTTGAAAACATGATGTTCTGAACAACTTTTGACTCTTACAAAGTCACACTTCCACAAAAACATACCATGAAATCCTAATGATGAAATAAAAAATATTTATAAAAAATGGCAGCATTTACACATGGACAATATAAATTGTGAATACTTGAATAATTATAAAACTTTCATCTAGAGTTTTCTTACAATAATTTTTTAGTAGCATATGCTAAAATATCTACCAAAATGAGTATTGAGTTATATGGGAATTATTTTGAAGAATATACTACCTAATTTCAAAGTAATAAAATTCAAAATTGAATTGGTTGTGTAAGAACTATCTCATAGAAAAACTAGATGACATTATTTTATTACTAGCCTCAAAATTTGATCCTCAGTATATACCTTTTTTATAAACTGATCTCAAGTAAATGACCCACATAACAAAAGCTGCCTTACTTATGTTTGATTCTTATAAAGTAAAATTTTAAAAATAATGTTTAGCAAGTATATAGCAATTTTTCTTTGAAAGTGTTTTTATATTCTTCATCATATGTTTTACCTTTTTGTGAAATATACATATGGAAAAATGCATTTTTATATATATATTTTTTAAATAAATAATTATTAAAATCATACATTTGCCACCCAGATGAAGAAATTACTCCTAAACAGTATAAATTACTCCTAAGCAGTATAAAAAAAAAACAGTTTTGTTTGATTTTTTGAACCTTTTTTCTTTTTAATTTGAAAAATCTCAAATGTAAAGAAAAAAATAGCAAATAGTACAATGAACTTTTGTACACTTCACCTAGAGTCATATTTGTTAACATTTTACCATGTTATCTTTGTATCTAAATAAATGGACATGGATGTATATTTTATTTGCTGAACAATTTGAAAATAAGACTTTTTATGAACAAAATTATGTTATTCATGTTATTTTGTATATTTCGTTATTATGAAATTTGTGAGCTTCATCCATGTTGTTGCAAGAGCTCTGATTTGTTCATTTACATGACTGTTTTATTCTACTGCATTTACATAACACAATTTTTTATATGCTAATATTAAGAGAGATTTGAGTTATCTTAAATTTTTTTCTATTAAAAACAGTACTGCTGTGAGCATTGTTATATGTATTTTATAGTACACATTTTGTTTCTTGGTACACATTTTTGTATGTATGTGTATAGCAGTGGCAGAGGGCATTGGATGTATGCATCTTCAATATAACTATATACTGCCAAAATGTCTCTCCAAAAAGATGGTTATCTCCTTTCCCCACAGCTCTGTATCCTCTCCTACACTTAGTTTCAGACTTTTTAATTTCTGTCAATTTGATAGGTATGCAGTGTGTGTCTTTGTCTTATTAATTTGTATTTACCTGTTTACTAATAAGTTGAGTCCCTATTAATGTTTGACTATTTGATTTTGGATAATAGATGATATTAAGGAATTGTTTTGGTAAAGTATAATAATGTTATTTAAGAAATGAATTCTGAAATATTTAAGGGTATAATGTCAGTTTACTTTAAAATATTTCAACATAAAAAAGTAAAGAAATAGGTAACATTACAGTGGAATACATATGTTACTTATGAATAAATTATAAATACTCAAGAACTCATCAAGACATTAAAGAAAATGGACACATAAATGGAGAAAGATAAAAATAAGTGGAGGGAGATACCATGTTCATTATACAGAAGTCTCAGGATTCTAAACTTACAGTCTTATAGAAAGTTTCTTTCCCAATTTGTGTGACTTACCTTTTTGCATATAAATTTATTTTCTGGACTATATAACTTTTGTGGTTAAAGAGATAGCTAAATTAATTATTAAACCTAGCATAAATTCTTTCCTATCTGACTGAATTATAATTCCTCAGATTACTTTACCAGGAGAGAAATTTAACAGAGGATCATTTAATGACGTATACTAATACCTGCATTTCATTCGTTAGTGCTAACGAAAGTTGTTTTGTTTTCTTTTAAACAGACTTAAATTTAGTTATATTTATTTCCATTTTATTTTTTTAGTAATTATCCTTTCTAATTAAAAACAAATTTTTTTATTGCAACTCAGTATAGATCTGATTTTCTGGTTCAGTCACTTACTAGCTGGGTTATTTGGTACAAATTAGTTAATCTTTCTGTGCCCTGGTTTTCATGAGGTTGATAGAAGTGGTAGTAATATGTAAAATGCTTAGAACCTATAAGAGCACTGTACAATTGATATCTTATTATTATTGCTACTATACGATTTTATATATGTGATTCATTATTAATGAAGACATTAATTTGTTTGCCTACATTTTGCAAAAGAATATATATATATATTATAGACGTGTGTGTGTGTGTGTGTGTGTGTAATCCTGTTACTTGCAGATCCATACTATCTGGTTCCAGAGTTTGTTTTTAATCACTTTATAGTACCACTATATTATATGTCAAAAGCATTTCTAAGGGTAACTACAGAAAGCTCTATTATATGGAGGACATGAGATGAACAAGTTATTTGGTGACTAAAAAGGGTTGGAATAATAATAGTATTAATAATCAGTAATACTCATTTCTTCAGCAAATAATCATTGAACACCTACGTGTGTAGAGCACTGTTCAAGATACTTGGAATACAACAATCAACGAAACTAAGGTATCTGTTCTTTCTGGGGTGGAAACAGACAATAAGCAATAAACATAATAAGTAAATTTTAGAAGGTGAGAGGTGCTATGGGAAAAAATAAGGCTTGATAGGGTGATTGGAGATCTAAGGGCATAGATGGGATAGAGATGAGGCAGGTGCACAAGTGGGTGGCATGTGGGCTGTGATTTTAAATAAGCTATCTAGAAAGATGGGAAAGAATGTTCCAGGATTCTACAGCAAGATTGCCAGATATGTTCAAGGAACAGCAAATGAGGGAGTGATTAATTTCAAGAGTCCTAAGAGGAAGGTAATGGAAAGCAAAGTACATTAAACCTGCATTTAAGATGTTTGTTTTCTTTGGTTTTTATGCATTTGACTATGATTTTAAAGTATGATTTTCTTTTTTATGCTACTTATGTTTTTTGAGTTCTTCCAATCTTTTGGTCAGTCTTTAAACAGACTTAGAAAATTGTTGGCTATTATCTCTTCAAATTCTGTTTTCTTATTTTCACCTTTCCTTCTAAGCACTCCAATTACATTTACTGTTAAACCTTTTTGACTCTGTGTCATGTCTTTCTCATGTTCTGCTTTCTTTTATTATTCACTTTTTCCTTTCTGTGCTGCACCTTGTGTATTTTTTATTATTCTTTGCATTTATTAATTCTGCCCTCTAGATAAATAGTATTAATGTGTCCAGTCTGTTTTTAAACCCATCTAATAAATTCTTAATGTCAGATGCTGAATTTTACCTTTCTAAAATGTCCACTTGATTCTTTTTTTTATAGATTTTAATTCTGTTAAAATATTGCATGTTATCCAACTTTTCGATCTTTATTTTTTCAATATTAAAGTTATTTATTCATCAAAATTATTTTTCAAAACAGATAATATGATATACTTTGAACAGAACCACTTCAGGAATTGTCTTTAACATAGGTTTTATTTTTTTGTTTGTTTTTTAAATTTCATTTAATTTTAAATGTATTAGGGTAACATCAATTAGTAAATTACATAGGTCCCAGGTGTACAGTTCTACATTACATCTTCTATGTATTGTATTATTATGTTCATCACCCAGAGTCAGTTGTCTTTCCATACTATATACTTGTGTTCCTGTCCCTTCTCCCCCACGCACCTCCCCCTTTACCCTCAGGTAACTACTAAATTATTGACTGTGTCCATGAGTTTTGTTTCTGTGTTGCTTTCGATTTTCTGTTAACAAACTAAATTTCTCCATCCCTTTCTCTTATTTTACCTACTCTCCCATCCCTTCTCTCATCTTAAAGATTCTAACATTCTCTGTAGTCCTGATTTCGTGGTGAGGAATTTCTTTAGCTTTTTCTTATCTGAGAAGCTCTTTATCTGTCCTTCAATTCTGAATGCTAGCCTTGCTGGATACATTATTGTTGTTTGTAGACCTTTGGTTTTTATCACGTTGAATGTTCTGCCAATCCCTTCTGGCCTGTAACATTTCTGATGAAAAGTCAGCTAAGAGTTGAATGGGTGTCCCTTTATAAGTTACTACTTGCTTTTCTCTTGCTGTTTTTAGAATTTTCTCCTTTTCTTTAATGTTTGCCATTTTAGTTATGATGTGTCTCAGTGTATTCCTGTTTGGGATCATCTTGTTTGGAACTCTCTGTGCATCCTGGACTTGTATGTCTGTCTATTTCCTTTGCCAGGTTAGGAAAATTTTTAGTCATTATTTCTTCAAATAATTTCTTGATCTCTTGTTTTTCTCTGTCACACTTCTGACACACTTATTATTCTCTACCTATGTTTGATACAGTCACAGAGGAATCTCAATCCGTTCTCCCTTTTTTGGCTATAATCTTATAATTGATCTGGCTGGGTGTTTTCTGCTGGCTTTTGCTGCCAATCACTGCTTTGCGCTTCTATTTTATCTAGTTTTATGACTTTTATTCTGTTCTTCATTTCAGTTAATGTAGTCATTTCTCTCTGGTCCTTTATAATGGTTTGTAAATCTTCTTTGATGCTTGCTGTCTGTTGAAATTATCATTCAGTTCCTTTTTATCATTTTTATAATCATTGCTTTGAACTCTGTTTCTGATGGGTCATCTGTCCATCTCTTTCAATTGAGTTCCTTTTCTCTGGCTTCTCATTTTTGCAGCCTCTGGAGCCTCGCTGCTGAAGTTTCTTTGGTGCTTGCAGCTGATACTGGGCAGGCAGAGGTCTGTGAAGGAGTGGCGTTTGCAGCTTTGCTTTGTTCCTGTGGCTTCTGGGGTTGTGTAGGGTGTACAGGTGTGATTGTGCCTTTCTTTTCTCAGTTTGCCCTGCATGTGGATTCTGCTCTGAGCTTTGGGGTCAGTCCTGTTTTAGTTCCCCCTGGTTGTGGGCCAAGAAAAGTACGCATGCACCTCTGTCTCTCCTTCCCAGCCTGATCATTCATGCTGCTGCTCCTCACCCCCCAGCCACTCCTCCTCCTTTGGGAAGGGGAGTGAAGGCTGACTGCTTTGTTTTGCAGACCAGTCTGCCCCTGCTGGGGCCAAAGTGAGGTAATTGAGGTATCTCATGCTCCACCTGTGGGCCTCCTTTCCTCTGTCCCATGGACCGAGTGAGGTCTGGAGTCCTCTCCTGCCACCTTCTCCTCCCTCTCCCAGTGGTAGAGTTCCAAGGTGGGACCCATGTGCGGTCACATCCCCACTCTTCCCTTTTATTGTTCCTTTGCTCGACCAACTCTGCCCACCTGCAGGTACCTTAATGCGAAGAGTGAGTTTCTTAGCTGTGATTGTGTATTGGATTAGAGGGTCCTTTGTTGAGGTATAAGTGTTTTATTAGTTGTAATCTGCAGAGGAGGTTTTTGGAGGTCCCTCTCATTCAGCCATTTTGTTGCTGGTCCATCAGATCTTCTTCTTCTTTTTTTTTTTTTTTTACATAATAATCATAGTTACTTTGAAGTTCTTATTCACTTTTGTTTACTTTTATTGATTATTTCATCTCTTGGTTGTTGATCACTTTCCTCTGTTTTGTACATCTAATAATTTTTATTATATGCCAGAAATTGTGGATGATATATTATAGAGATTTCCTCCAAAATAAATGCTGTGCATCATCTTGATCCTGTCAAAACTTGGGTTTAAGCTTTGTTAGGGGTGGTCTATTTCAGTTTCACACATTTCTAGAATTCCTTATTCCTGTCTCTTACTCCTTGAGTATTGTCTTTATTCCTAGGCATGTATTTTTGGGAGTTCTTAACTTATTGCCAAGGGTGTTCACAAAGGTATCTCCACTCTGTGTAAGCTCAAACTCCAGCACTCTGTAACCTCTGGAGTCTCTGCCTAACTCTCAGCCTCTTGGCTGCTGTTTTCTTCCAGAACTCCTGGACTGGTGCCTGTATGCAAACAGTTTAGGAGACTGTGCAGTGACCAGAGAAGAAGGAAAATCAAGATAGGGTATCTTAGAAGGCAAGGGGCACATGTATTGGAGTGTTTGGCATTGTGCTAAACAAAGCCCTTTTCATGTAATCTCATTTAATGTTCATTATGGCCTTGTTATGCTTATCACTATAACTATCATCATTCACATTTACAGACAAGAAACAGGATAAATAATTTGGCATACAGCCAACAAGTGTGGGGCCCAGGTTTTGAACCTATATAATCTGATCCAGAAACCATTCTGCACATTAGAATTAGTATACCTAAGAATAGTGTGTGAGTTGCTGACTAGATAACTTCACTATTTTCCATACTAGTATTCAGGACTCTGCTGACAGTCGATATTTCTGTCATGCTTTCATTTTCATTATTTTAGACAATTTAGAGCTTTTTTTCTGAAGAACTGTTGAGTTCCAAGTATCACTAGAGAATGCTAATGATTTAAGCTACTGCTGATGCAACTGAGTTCAAATCACTTTTTTATTCTTCCCCCCATGACTGTTGATTTATACATATGAATCATAACACCTGTAATTTTTCTAATTAAGTAATTTTCTTACTGTGAGACTGACTTGCATAATGGAAGAAATATAGAAGTTGGATATATACTGTATTCTTCTGTGTACAAGATGATACTTTTGTCTACAATTGTTAGACCAAAAATTGGGGTTTGTCTTATACACAGAAGTAATGAGTTGAGAGGATTTCTTTTTTTTGCTTTTTGGTATGTGGGTAGCTCTCTGGCTGGGAATCGAACCCAGGCCGCAGTGCTGACAGCGCCAGCGCCGAAGCCTTAAGCCACTACACCATCAGGGAACTCCCTGAGAGGATTTCTTAATGTTGGGTTAGAAAAGTAGGGTCTGGCTTATGCATGGGGGAATCTTATACGTGGAAAAAAAAAAAATATATATATATATATATACACACACACACAGATTATATATATCTGTATTGGGAAGGTAAGTTGTAGTGATTATCTCCTAATACAGTAATAATTATTAGAAGAGGAAAAAGAAAGTTGTATGTACTTGATATATATCTATAAAATGTAAGATAAACAGCAATATTCTGAGTAAGGGTTCTCCAGTTTTCAGGTGACTAAGGCTCAGAGGTTTAAGTAACTTGCCAAAGTTAAAAACAATAAATAATAAATCTGAGATTCAAACCAAGCATATATGGTCCCAAAGCCTGTATTATTTCAACCAAATTTATACAAAATTACAAATAATTTGTTTCTACATTTTTAAAGTGAAATTCATAACATCATTAATTTGAACACACCTCTATCCCTTCCTTGTGTCCTATACTGAATTAGTTCCCTGTTCAAAAGCTACATATTTTTAATAAAGAGATTATAGGTATCCTCCTTGTAATTTGTGGCATAGAATTTTTTGTCACTCACTATATTCAGATTTGTTAGTAATATTAACTGTTGCAAGACCCATTTCCCACAATTTTTACAGGCAACCCTTATGGAGTTGGTAGTATGGTAGGATTACTTACTCAGCTCGATACTAATGACTCCCACAATTTGGTCAGTAAGTATACATGTGGAAAAAATATGAATCCCCAAATCTCATATAAAACTTCAAGGAATTGAAGCATCAAGCTTTCAGAAGTTATCACTATATGAAATTACACATGAAGTTTCATCTATTTCTATATAACCTTAAAAATTAATTTTTATAATCTTGAAAATGTGGTTTTTTTTAAAGGAAATAGTTATAAAACATATACTTAGTACTTGGTATTAATATGGAAGGTTTTTAAAATATATTGGATATAAAAATAGAAATAGTTTCTAAGTGTTCAGAAGTTGACTAAGTGATAAAATATTTCATCAAAATTTGGTTTAGAAGTTTCTGAAACCTCCAGAAACATTAAATTTGAACTATATAAATTTTAATATTAAACATTTAAATGTATGTTATTTGAATATTTAATTTTTTATTTTTAAAGTAAATCAAATGTCTTTGAATTGAACATTAAGTTATAATTAACATTTTTAAAATTATGCATTGCCCATGAAGAAGTCTCACAAACATGATGAGGGGAAAATATCCACACACAAGAGATAAAATATCATTTTTATGAAGTTCAAGAATAAAATTCAGGGAGTTCCCCGGTGGTGCAGTGGCTTAAGGCTTCGGCGCTGGCGCTGTCAGCGCTGCGGCCTGGGTTCGATTCCCAGCCAGGGAACTACCCACATACCAAAAAGCAAAAAAAAAAAAATAATAATAAAAAAAGAATAAAATTCATTTATGGCAATAGACATCAGAATAGTGGTTACCTTTGAAGGTGTGGTATTAACTAGGAAGGGGCATGAGAGAAACTTCTGGAGTGCTGGAATCACTTGTTTCTTGATCTAGGAGGTGATAGTTAAGTTACTAAGTGTATTAAAATAAAATTCAACACTTGGAATTTGTTCATGTTGTTGTATGCACATTTTACCTGTGTCCATAAGTAATTATAACAGTTTTTTAAAAATTAATATCATACTATAGCCAAATCATACCTTGAAATAACCCAACATAAATTGTGACTTCAGGAAGAGTAGGAGGTAGAGGGAGTTTAGTAGGGGTCTAGGGAATCCTAACACTGTCTCTCAGTAGGCAAGTGACTCTAGGCCAATTTCCTTACCTATGTGAAATTATCTAGTGTATACTTTACCTATTTGTAAAATGAGGACAGTGATTTCTATAGTATAAGATTGCTGTGAGTATTAAATGTACTCATAGTAGGTGCTCCGTTCATGGTGTTTATAACTTACTTTATATTTTGTGGTTTAGACATTTTCTTTTAAATTAAGAGGCTCTGTTGGGTGAGAAGTAGGTAGACTAGAAATTCTCAAGTGGGAGGAAGAAGAAACTTGATATATAACTCATGTTACATTGACCTTCAATGAAAGCATTTATATAAGAAATGTCAGACTTGGTATTTTATTGGCTCCTTTTAGTACTTGGGATGGATAGGCCCCTTTCAATAACAACATCCACAAATGCATGAGTGCAATAGCAAGCTTTAGAAAATATTTTTCTGACAGCTTTACTAACTGCCCTTTGTTAAAGCAAAGCAATACCTATTGCTAACTAATTAATATTATTTATTACTAATAAATCACACAGAAACTTTCTGAGAAACTTTAGTAAATCAATCAAAAATTTTATGTATTTTAAAAATGAAACAAATTAAAAATTGAATGCAAATTAGAAAAGCATATTCTATTACACTGAATTTGTTATGTATTTGCATATTTGTAAATTAAATTTTTAATGTATGACCTTACCTATTTTACTTGTTATTTTTACTTATTTTATCTATTCATGAATTTATTTGTGGAATATATATTTTTTAACCAGTAAAAGTTGTTGTTTTTTTTTTTACCTTTATGAAGAAACATCAAGGTAACAAGGGGAACAGCAGTCTAAATGACTGACAGAGGAAATCATTTGGCCCTGGGGGAATTGCCAGGACCAGCGGAGCTTAGGAAAGATGGTCTCCTGCAGGACAAAGCTGACATCCCTTCGTAGAGGATATTACAACATGTCCGCAAAGTCAGGAAACATGGATAAACTGACTTTTAAACTATTTACAGTTTCAAATAGTACACACAGTATGTTTTCTGGTGAAGTACTCTGAATTTAAAAGCAATAGGTCCAAGTGCTGTTCTGGGAAAACAATTAATACACTAAGAGTGTCCAGAACATCTGGAAACACAGGGAGAACAGTATATTTATTTATTATACTTCACTCAAAAGCGTATTGAACATACTATTTGGAAGTGCAACGGGACAATTAAACACTGTGTTTAAGTAAGTTTCTCACATGCTTCTCGCCTTTGCAACACTTGTGGCTACCAGCTGAACAAGGCAGGTGCAGCGTGGGTGGCTGCCAGTGGACAGTGACAAAAACAAGACTTACTGAAACAAACAAGTTTTTCTTATAAATGATTTGGAAAGAATTTTGGAACCTACTTTTTTGGCAATGGAAATAGTACATTTCCAATCTGATTAATTTACATGTGGGAAGTCCTCAACTGGTAGTTCTGGAAATACTTAATGAGACTATGCCACTGTTTGTTGAGAGGATATCCTACATAAAATGAAAATCCCAGGGGAAGGAAGTCACGTGGGGGCATGTTGTCTCTGCATGGTCACAATCGTTTCATACAAGGTTTGCGCTGTGCAATTGTGGTGACCTTACCGGTTATAGCTGAAATGGGTCTTAGGGGATAGATTGGAGACGAAACAGGAATCCACAGAACACCTCCACTATATATTTGGACAAGCATCCAACCAGGCAACCTTTCTGTATTTTTCCAGTGATATGGCTTCTTCCTTTTCTATGATCCACTTGTCAAGTACATTTTGCCCATACATGGGACACGCCTGTAGTCCAAAAGTTCATTATGTTTTTCTCAGCTATAAACTGACTGCAAAGATGATTAAAAACACCATGGAATTGAACTTAAAGTAGTAATTTCAGGTTTCTTATTTTCAGTGTTGCCTTAGGAGGTGAAAAGATTTTGAGGAAGTTTCAACTCAGGGACCATTGAGCTCACCAGTGTAAGCCTATGAATCCACATGTACACTGAGCATTGTCAGTAGATTGAATAAGTAGTATGTCTTGCCTATTTATCTACTATTTTTATATATAGTAGATGTGATTAGTTAAATGCAAAGTCAGTTAAAATTATTAGTGAGTTTACAGTATTCTTAAAATTACATATTTCCTGAAATTGTACTAAAGGTTCAATTCAAATATGCAGGATTGTCACTAGTATTGCTGTTAAAAAAAGATTCATGACCTGGAAATGGTTGGGAAGTATTAGCCTTAATTGTGCTGTAAATTCTGTAAAATTCTATAAAAGCTTTTTCCACAGTGTAGTGATAATTTCGTCTCCATACTTTTTAAATGCTTTATTGAAATATAATTTATATACCATGAAATTCACCCATTTTAAGTGCATAATTTTATGATTTAGTAAATTTCCGGTTACGCAGTTATCACCACAATCCAGTTTTAGTACATTCCCATCACCTCAAGATCCCTCGTGCCCAGTCTTAGTCATTCTCCATTCCCACCTTCACCCCCAGACAACTAATTGTCTTTCTTTGTCTATAAAGTTGCTTTTTATGAACCTTTCATAAAAATGAAATTATATAATATGTCATGGTTAAGTGTGGTTTTTTTCACCTAACATAACATTTTGAAATATATCCAGGTTGTATCATGTATTAGCAGTTTATTAATTATTTTCTTTTCCCTTTTTCAGTTCTGAGCAGTATTCCATTATGTAGACATACTAATTTTGTTTATGCACTCAAATTTTTATTGTTGCCATTTTATGGCTATTATGAATAATGCTGCTGTGACCATTTGCATATAACATCTATGTGTGGACATATGTTTTCATTTTTCTGAGGTATATATACCTAGGAGTGCAATTGCTGGATCATATGGCACATTTATGTTTAATTTTTAGTGAAGTACCAAACTGTTTTCCAAAAGTCTGCACCGTTTTCCCATCAATGTATGAAAGTTGTATGTTGAGGAGGTTCCACATCCTCATAAACCCTTGAAATTGTCAGTCCATTTTTTTTTTTTTGTGAGTATGTCAATCCATTTTGATTATTGCCATTCTAGTGGATGTCAAGCCTCATTGTGGTTTTAATTTATATATTCCTGATGACTAATAATGTTGACTCAGAATCTTTTCATGTGCTTATCAACCAATGGAATATCTTCTTTGGTGAAATGTCAATTCAGATATTTTATCTACCTTTAAAATTAGATTGTTTTCTTATTATTAAGTTGTAAGAATTCTCTATATATTCTATATACAGATCCTTTATCAGCTATAACTTGGAAATATTATTCTGCCAGACTCTGGCTTGTTTTATTTATGTGCGAGGGCTGTCCAGAAAAAAATCCAGTCATAAATATCTCTAATTTTCATATTACATGGCTGGATACTTTCCAGACATCCTTTGTATAATATTATACAATAAATATACCTCAATTTAAAAAATACTGTGCTTCACATTAAGAAATTAACAGTGTAAAGATATAAAAATAATTCCTGGAGTTCCCTGGTGGTGTAGTGGCTTAAGGCTTTGGCGCTGGTGCTGTCAGCGCTGCGGCCTGGGTTCAATTCCCAGCCAGGGAGCTAACCATATACCAAAAAGCAAAAAAAAAAAATTCCTCTGGTAGCCATAGAGGCTTGGAGTCCTGAAGCCTGATAAGCAATCTACTTCCCGCCCCCAGCTACATGCTGCATCACTTATAAAACTTTTGGAGCAACCATTGTGTGTGTAATTTTGTTTGAATAGATTTTTGGAATTGAAAGACATAGAGAGAGCATGGAGGCAGCACATTGCCTCAGTAGGTAAGTTGATATGAAATTTTAGTGAGGAATATTTGTTTTCTTCTATGGTGGGTATACTGTGGATGTGCCCACTAAGATTCTTGGGAGAGTGGTCTCTCCTGAGAATGTGAAGAAACAGCTTTTGTTACTTTTAAGTCAAAGTGGAATCCCAATATATATGTCATATGCCTCAGTGTGTGTACATAAACATGGTTGGAGGGGGTGGTTCAAGTAGGGACTTCATGAAAGAAACAAAAGAATAACAACCTACCTTCCATAATGAAAACTGTGTTTACAGCAAATGATAAAGTCCATAATGTGAAGTCTCATATCAGCCTCTGGTTCTTCCTAAGAAAATGGTTGTCTAATCACTGTAGCAGCAAGGACCACTTTGGTCCATTCTAGATCTCTTTTTGGTGTTTTTTTGTTGTTGTTGTTTATTTGCTTGTTATTCCCACAGTGTAGACACTGTGCAAAGTCTCTGTATAATGCCATTAAACTGCTCCCCCTCCCCCAAGAAAAGAGCAACTGAGACTAATGATTACTCAATAAATACCCCATATGATACTGGGCAGTGGTCCCCAGACTTGGGTTACATTAGAATCATTTGTGATGTGTATTTAAAATACAGACTCCCTCTGGCTGCTCTTCTGCTATGTTGATACCAGGTAGTTCAGGGAGCCACTGAGGCAGGGGGCCGAGATCTAAGCTGTCAGTGCATTGTGTCATTGCAGCATGCTTAGAAAAATGAGGAAGATGGGCTCATGGGCTTTGCAGAAGCTTAGGCACAGGGCTGTCTAAACCTTAGGTGTGGACCATAACTGCCAGATGGCCATATTTGGAAAAATTCTATTGTAAGGGGCAAACGTGGTTAATATTTAGAAGTCAGAGGAAATATAGCAAAACCAACTAAATCTTGTGCAATGAGAGAGATCTGGGAGAAACAAACAATTGGCTAAGGGGTCTCCTGACTGGGTGACTTGTGACCACATGGCCGATTTGGGTTGTGGCATCTCAGCCTTTGAGAGGTAGCTGACAAGAGAGGGACTAAGAGGTGCTGAGGGCAGATACATCCTTTCCTGATCAGGGGTCAAAGTTGAAGCAGGCCTGAGCAAACTTTTTCAGGGCAAAGGCTACTTCTAATTTTTTCCAAGTGTTGCTGTCCACTAGCAATTTATTATTGAGGCGGTCACCCCAAAATTGCTTGGTGGTCCACTGGGGGATCGTGATCGACATCTTGCCCAGCCCCACCCTATAGCCTTTATTTCCCATCTCTCCAGGCCTCCTCAAACCTTGGCTCTAGGATATGTGATCTCACTTCCTCAGGATGCTTACATTTTTGCACATGGGTTTATAGAAAGGAGGTACCTTCACCCACCCCTTAAACATCTTATTGTGTTTGTTTTTGGTGAGGGGAAGTAGTTTTTCTTCTAGCATAGCTTCAGATGACATAATATTCAGAGATATCCAATTTTGCTTCTATCAGATGAGAGGGAGAGTTTTGTGAAGCTTTTTTCTAATTATACCTTTGTCACTAATTGGCTCCATGATTCCTGTAAATTATTCTGCCTGCCTGGCCTGCAGGTTCTCCTTGTTTGAACTGACAGAGCTGGTCTAGATCAGTGGTTCTCATCGTGTGGTCCCTGGAGTATCAGCATCATCATTACCTGGGAACTTGTTAGAATTGCAAATTCTTGAGCCCAACCCCTGGCATACTGAAATACATTCCAGGGTGGGGCCCAGCAATCTGTTTGAACTAGCCCTCCAGGGGTCTGATATTTGGTGAAAATTTTAGAACCACTAATCTAGATTAGTTCTCAGCCTTTGCTGAACATTAAAGTCACCTAAAGCAGCTTTTATAACCTACCATTCCTGGGCTCTACCAGCTAAATATTCTGATTTAAATGGTTTCTGGGGGAGCCAGGACATTGTTATGCGGTTCTAATGGACATCTACTATCTGAGGTCTGTTACAACTGACAGTCATTATGTCTAAAGGTAGATGCAGGCTTCATAGACCACTAGGTGTTGCTATACTAGAGAAGGAAAGGCAGTTTCAAAACTGCCACTGAATATAAACAAAGGAGGAAAATGTATTTCTTAACTTCTGACAAACAGTTATTCTGTGGTTTATATCTGAGTACAATTTGTTAAATATTCTTTTGCAATTCGTTCAATTTTATTCAAATGAATTAAATGTTCCTCGATGATAGAATGGATAAATTGTGGTATATACATACAATAAAATATTCTTCAGCAATAAAAATAAACTAGTGAGGTACACAGTGATACTGCTGATTCTCACAGTTTAAGGATGAGCCGAAACAAGCAAACAAACAAACAAACAAACTGGACACAAAATAGAAACACTGTATGATTGCATTTAAATGAAAATCAAAAACTGGGAAAATCAATCTACATTGATAGAGGTCAGAATAGTGGTTAACCTTGGGAATAGGGTGGTAATAACTAAAAGTGGGCACAAGGGAACAAGGAACCTTCTAGAGTGCTGGAAATGTTCTACTTCTTGATCTGGTGATAGTAACATACATGTATGTGTGTACATATGCAGTGCACATATACTGATTGAGTTGCATTCCTAAGATCTGTACACTTTACTGTATCTATGCTATTCTTCAGTAACAAAAACTTACAAAAATGGAAATGTAATCAATCCTCCAGAGGGTCTAATTGGCCCACCAGCCTACTGTCACTCTGTAGTTTTTTTGTGCCATCTGTGATCACCAGAGGTGAATGCAGCACTTTGTTTTTATGTTGATATTCAGTTAAAATGTACATATTACTGTATATGACACTAAGCTGAGAAGGTAATGGCATAGTCTGTATGTATGTAAAGCCCTTGTTTGTCTTAAATGTTTGTATGTGTCCAGGGCACATGCTCTGCAGCATACACTTGAGTGATTGATTCTCTTACAGCAGCCCTCTGCTATCTCTTCTCCTTACTCTGCAAATCTTGTAATAGAATCTAAGAAATAAACTGCCTGTTCTTTATTATCTACAGAAAAAGACCTCACCACCTCTTTGGTCAGTGATAGGAGGTCAAGTGCATCCTAACAAATCAAAGTGAGATAAGAATCAATCTGTAGCAAAGAGAAACAAATTCCTGCAAATTGTACTAAGATACTGACTGTCAAAACAAGGCATGTTAGAAGTGCATTCAGGAAAGAAAAATGTGTTGGGGAAATGAAAACCAGAGTCACTTAACAGAATGCACAAGAACCCATTGGAAAGGGAGCCTTATCATAATATAGATGGGAAATTACCATCCATTACTCAGCTATCACTTTAAAGCCACATGCTGGGTGATCTGATTTCATCTTAAGCCCTGCTAATCAAAAGCAGGGGCTGGACTGGCAGACGCCTACCTGTGGAATCACTCAAGGAGAGCCAAAATCTTTGTTCAGCAGGGACTATATTAAATGCTGTCAGAGTTTTACCTGATCCAGTTGTTTTGATCTGCTGTGCTCTGTCCCATTATGTTCCAATCACTTTTATGTCCTTCTTTTGGAACTGGATAAAATACTTACCTAGAGCAGATTTTTTTTTTATTAATGCTTTTTAATGTGGTCTATGGACACGTAATGGCAGAGCTTTGAACATTGAAGTACTTTCATTAACTCATGCCAAACTATCCCCAGGTGCTGTATAGATACATCCGTGGAAGGGTAAGCCAGTCTTTGCCCCAAGAGGTTTATGATTTATGTGAGGGGACTGAACACAAACACACAAAATTTAATTTTTACAACCCACAGGATATCTTCTATTTGTCTCTCTCCATTCTGTTGCAACCTGCTCTGTGATCTGGGTGGTTGAATTTACAGGTTACATACATGGATATCTTTGCCCTTTGGCTTCCAATTGTTAATTCATTGTGAATTCCCAAAAGAAGAGTCCAAATTATTCCCCTGGGTCCCTTCCTACAGGGTCCCAGTGCACCATGGGCAGGTTGGTTGATGATCTGATGGTTCTCTACATACAGACCTCTTCGTCTTCCAGTTCTCATCGCTCCTTCAGGTCTAGGGGTGGTAATGTTGCTATGGTGTTTCTAGGCAGAGTACCTTACCACGCTGTGTGGATTCCTTATATACCATTCTCACATCCTTACAAATGGTATCTTTAAAAACTCTTAGTGTGTCATTTGGTTTTTTTTGAGATCTTGACTCACATAAAAATTGCTATCATACATTACCCAAGGAAATAGATACCCAGATGGGATTCTGGATTTGAGTTTCCCATGTATTTGAAGAGCATAAAAATAACTTATTTGCCAACATGAAATTGGACATAATTCCTGGTGTATGGCAGGATCATCACTATCCATATTGTCACTGTGTGGGCATGAGATGGAGTAGATGGAGAGGGCAAGGCATTGGGAGATCGGGTAGCTGTGACAATCAGATATTATGGTGCTTGTAATGATTACACAGATCAGGGAGCCACCTGGCTTCTTTTGACAGTCCTAGAAAATGTACAAAGAATAAAGATAAAATGAAATTGCAAGGTTTCTAACCATGGTGGGTTATCAAGGCCTGGGTAGCAGCTTCTGAAGGATGAGAGCCATCTACTGGAGTCACAGAGCAGATGACCCCATGGTTACTATTATAGAAAGGGTCAAGTGAAAACTCTGGAACTAACTCGTCCCCCTTCACCATCATAAGCCAGAAGTAATTCCCCATCCCCAGGGGAATTGCAGAGGTTGGTGTCACCATCAAGCACTTGAAAGGCAGGGGTGTGATTCTATCTCATCCCCATTTGGCTTGCTTGTTTGGCTAGTGTAAATGTCAGATGGGTTATGAAGATAATTATATATTACTGCAAACTTAAATAGAGGGTAATGCCAATCATAACCCTGATCTTGTATCATTGCTAGAACAATCAATACAGCCCTAGTAATCACTTAACAGATGTTGAACTGGAAAATGTATTTCTTTTTCATTCTTACTAATGAATATTAGAAAGCATTTTGAAGCAGTTTGCCTTTTCAAGGCAGGGCAACAACATACGTTTACAGATTTTCCTCTAGGCTATGTGAACTCTCTGTTCTCTAATACCATCCAAACAGATGTAGATCAGCTTGATAGTCTGCTTAGCATAAGTCTAATCCACTGTAAAGATGACATAATGCTAACTGGAACTGGGGAATAAGAAGCAGCAAGTATCCAAGATGCCTTAATTAGTCACATTCAGGCCAGACAGTGGGAGATCAAATCTATGAAAAGTGCAGGGACCTGCCGCATGTGTGATGGTTTGCAGGGTACAGCCATTGGAGGTATGTCTTTTTAAGGTGAAAGGCTAGTTGCTGCACCTTGCATTGACCACCACAAAGAGCACAACATATAGATTTTTTGGAATTTGGAGGCAACAGATGAGCATGCTGTTCCAACCCATTTATCTCGTAGCTGTGAAGCTGACAATTTTGAGTGGGATCTAGAGTGAGAAAGCATTGTGAAGCAGGTGCAGGCTATGATGCAAGTTGTCCCACTGGAGCCTTGTGACCCAGCAGACCCAATGATAACCAAACATCCATGAATGTCTTATGGAACTTCTGGGTCTCCAGTAGGAGACTCATGACTGGCTGGCAACTATATTTGTGTGACCCAAACTACCCAACATAAATAGGTGTCTCCACTGAACCATAAGACTATACCTGTATGTGCAGTAGCATTCCATTATAAATGGAAATACACATGTACAATCAGTCCATGTGGATCCAAGGATCAAGTGAACTGCCAAGCACATAGCACAGCCTCCTACATTGCTGAGCTGGTTTCACTGCCTCCTTCACCTCATACATGTGTCTTCATGGGAAGATTTCTATGACCGCTTAATGGAAGAGTAGAGGCCTGGTTCTGCAGCACAGCTTTATTCATGGATGGCCCTGAAAGACTGCAGTAAATGGAAATTGTCCCAGTGATTAGAGCTGTGGACAGTACATGTGGTCATTTACTTTGTGTGAAAGAGGAGATGGTTTGGCATACAGTACTAAAGAGATTTTCCAGCCTGTTAGTGACTTGGGAAAAACAATATAAGCAAACTTGTGATGGTGTCATCGAGGCCTGGGGGAGAAGTATGTGAAGAGATGTTTTAGAACAGAGTATATACTGCAAATAATGCAGTGGAAAGGATAACCCATCCTGTGGATGCCAGTTGATCTTTTTTTCCAGCTACAATGAGCCTATGTACAAAATGGGCATATTGGCAGCAGAGATAGAGCTAGGCATAAGCTCAACAACATGGACTTGCCTCCTTTGGCTGTAGTCACTCCTGAGTGCTCTGCCTGCCCACAGCAAAGCCCAGCCCTGAGCCTCTGATATGACAGAACTAGCCAGCCATCTGGTGACACAATGGTTGGTTACACTAGGCTCCGTTTATTAGAGGCAGCACAAGGCCAGACACATATTCTGGGTACTGATCTGCCTTCTCCGCTTTGAAAGCTTTGGCCAGAACTACTCTCTGGACTTAGAGTATGCCTGATTCATGTCCATGGACTCCTACACAACATTGCCTCTGATCAAGCAACACATGTGGCAAAGGAAGTACAGAAATAGGCTTGTACTGATGGAATGTACTGATCTATTCAAGTGCCCCGCTACCTCGAATAATCTGGCTTGATAAAGTGGTAGAATGGACTGCTGAAGATACAGTTAAAGAAGCCAGCTTTACAAGTTTATGTTGCCATCTTACAGGATGCTATATATGCCTTAAAACACCAGTCACCATATGGGGCCCTCTCCCCTAGAGCCAGAAAGCATATATCCAGAAATCAAGTGGCACTGGGAGTACCTCTTCCTCTCTATTGTACCTAATAGGCCACTTCAAGACTTTTTGCTTCCTTTCTCCACTGACTCATTCAGTGGGTTTGAAGGTGCTATGTCCTAGAGAAGAGGCTGCAGTGAATTGGAAGCCCTGGCCATGAGGCTTCTCATGTCTCGGAACAAATGTGCAGAGAAGAGAGCCATCCTACTGACCAGGGTGACTGATCCTAATACCAGATGAAATTGGGTTGCTACTCCACACAAGAGGAGCAGAGGACTCACGGGGGTGGGGGGGTACCTCTTAGTTCTCACTTATCTAATCATCCTAATCAAAAGAAAATGTGGCCATCCAATAAGGACAAGACTGCTAAGGACTCAGAGCTTCTGGAGTAGATGTTTGGGTCACTCCACAAGATAAATGTAAACGCTACTCAGCTGAGCTTCTGACCCCAAACATGAGATGGGTGGTAGAAGCCAGCTGTGGTTACTAACAAGCGGAGATTACAGCAATAGTTTTCTCTTCATTTGTTTGTTTCCACCTTTTTCTTTCCCTACTGAATATGAAGAACACTGAAGGTGGTTAATGTTTTCAGTTTCAGAGGGATGAGAATGAATTGACATCACTGGGCACGGATACAAGAGCTGATAAGCCCCTATCTCTTGTGTTGGGGACGTACAGTTTTCACTTGCATGGAGGACAAGGGTGGATGCTCAAGGAGGAGAGGGATAGACTGCAAAATGTCTTTGTTTTGGGCCTTCAGACCCACACTATACCCTTCTCCACCCAGCTTTCCTACCCAGGGAGACTGACATTTGTGAACCACATCAACCTGCCTCCCACACCTGGTTTTCTACAGATAGATTTGGCCTTTGGGGGGCATCCACAGGGAATTGGGGGGCCAGAAGGGGCGAGATGTCAGAGGTTTTAGTCCCCTGTCTCTAACCATTCGGGTCACTGCAGGATGGCAGTGTGTCCCTCCGCTGCAGACCCTTTCCACATAATTTCCTAAATCTCTGGGTTCCAGCACCACTCTCACTTCTTTGGGCCTATGCCTGAAGATGCTGCCCACTGTCTCGGCCCTTGGGTGTTGCCTTTCTCTTATGCTTTCCCTGCACCCTACCTTAAACTTGCAAATCATGCATTTATTAATGTTCATTTGCTTTTTAGGTCCCTTACAGATACATTTTGTGGACATTTGTGTAAAATGAGAGAAAATGAATTAATAATAACAACAAATAAGGAATTAAATAAGCTCAGCCTTCTGTCCTCATTGACAAGACCAGGGCTTTGAGGGAATCACAGCTCAGAAGATTTAGTACTTAGCTTCAAAACTCCAACTTTGAGACTTAGGATTTAGAAGTCTCAGGCTTAAAAATTTTATTTTATTTTTTAAAAATCAGAGGTGAGAGCTCATATGAGCACTAATTCAGCTATGGGTATTTATTTGCCTTTGCTGATGTGTCAATGATACTGCAACATTTCTATGAGTTTTGTGTTCTAAACAACTTACCCATAAACTTTTTAAAGAATATATTTATTAAACACCCCCTAGAATAGCTAAAATCGAAAAGACTGATCACGCCAAGTGTCGGTAATAACAAAGAGATACTAGAATGCTCATATACTGCTGGTGGGGATATAAAATGGGACAACTACTTTGGAAAACACTTTGGCAGTTTCTTGAAAAGTTAAATGTACACTTATCCTATGGCCCAGTCATTCTGTGCCTCGGCATTTACCTAAAAGAAATGAAAGCATATGTCAACACAAAGATGTTTATAAGAGCCCAAAGCTGGGAAAAAACCCAAATGTTTATCAATAGGTAAATTGATAAATGAACTGTGGTATTTCCATATAATAGAATATTACTCAGCAATAAAAAAGGAATGAACTATTGATGTGTACAACAATAAAGATAAATCTCAATGATGCTAAATGAAAGAAGTGATATAAAAAAGAGTACATGCTGTATGATTTCATTTATGTTCAGTTTTAGGAAATACGAACTAAGCTGTGGTGATCGAAAGCAGATCAGTGATTGCCAGGGCAGATGGGGACTGGGAGATGAGAGGTGGAATTACAAAAGCACACAGGGAAACTTTCAGTGGTATTTGGATGTCCATTGTCTTGATCATGGTGATGGTTTCATAGGTTTATATATCTAAACTCACAAATTGTACATTTTAAATATATGCAATTTATAGTTTGTCTATTATACCTTAATAAAACTGTTTATTTATATTTATAATCCTATCCAGGAAAAGACAGACTGGGTTTGATTAAACATGTACTACCAGAGTTTCAACAGAGAAATTGAGCAGCAATAAGATTGCTGAAGGCCCTAAACTTCAGGGTGTAGAGATAGGATTTGGGGCTATAGACTATGGGTCTCAGAGAATAGCAGGACTGATTTACCTGTCATGCAAGAGGCACGGTGCTTAGGACCCATGATATTTTTGAGTCCATGAAAACATTTGAATTTTAATGTATCTCAAAATGAGAAAAATAATGAATATATAAAATGAATCTAGTTTGAATTATGTTCATATAATGAATATATTTTTTCATATTTATGCAGTTGTAAATAAAAATTTTTTTTTAGTGGAGGAAGGGGCCTACAAAGGCAAAAGTGCCTAGGGCCATCAAAAGTCATAATGTGGTCCTGGATAGGAGTAGGTGGGTTCAGGAATGACTTCAAGATTTAGAAACTGAAAAGGTTAAACCAAAATGCTAAATATGTCATTGAACGAGATGGTGAAATCAGCAAAAGCTGGTTTAGGGGAGATCCTGATGCTTTGCTGAGTTGGAGACTTTGCAGAAATTTTGGTGTGACATGATAAGAATTTTGGTCAGGTTGTGGCTTTGGGAAGATGAGTGTCTGAAATGGTGTCTAACTGGACTGGGAAGTGAGAGTTGAATATGGGAAACCCCCTCAGGAATTTCCCATCTCACCACCTGCTGGATGACCTGGGCTTCCTCTTAGTGCCATGGCAGGAAGAAAGAGGTCAAGGTGGCTCTCACCAAAGGCTGTACTGAGTCATAACGTCCCATACCATTAACTCTAGCCTCTCCAATAGTTGCTTTACCCCACCACATTCTCTGCTATGCTATGTACTCATGTAGATACAGTATCGTTTTCAGAGTATTTGAATTTACCTATAATGTGAAGAGCACAAAGTCACAGTAATATTAGCATTCCCAGTTTTTATCTATAGAACACCTGACAGATGAGAAGTGTTTTCTAGTAGGTACCTTATAAGATATAACACCCCCAGAAGATAGGAGAGGCAAATGATTTGATTTCCCAGTCTACAAATGAGTTTGTCAGAGGTCTGTCTTTGGTAGAACTGGGATTAAAGATGATATCCCTTGATGCCAATTCTCTTTCAACTCCACTACTAACAGCTTAGATTTAGTTTGAAGGAAGTCAAAGTCTTCACAACTTTGCAGGTTTTAGTTCAATTTTAACATACAAAAAACTTGTTTATGTGTAACCTCGGTGTCCCTTGCCCATTCATCTTGGAAATACTTTTCAGTCCCTGGTGTACACTTGCTCCTAGGGTGTACTTAGCCTTGACACATCTCATCTTCTTCTTTGGAGTCACTGTGTCTCTTACATCTCCCTTCTTTATTCTTTCTGTTCTATCTATCCCTCTCTCCTCGTCTTTGCCCCATACACTCTATTTCTTCTTTTCTCTCTACCTTTCTTCTTCTATCCACTTCCCCTCACTCCCCTCCTCCTTTTCCCTCTTTTCTTCTTCCTTCCTATGTTCTTCTATTGACACTGTCTTCCAATATTTGTTTTATTATCATCATTTTGTCTCCTGCATCTACATTTAAATATCCATAATATCATCAAATAGCCTTGTTATATTTCCTGCATGCTTACAAAAGAAATCTGCATTTCCCAACTAAATCCATCAACCGCTTTCAAGTCTAGGTGACCCCATATCACACAGTTGTTAAGGTCATAAAATGCCATGTTATGTGAATCCATGTTATATGAAAGAAAGAACTAGTACAAAAATGGGGGTTAGGTTTCAAAAGTTAAAAATATATACTATTATATTTCTATAATTAAGAGAAATATATTTATTAAAGCAAATTTCACCAAAAAGGTAACATATTAATATGTATCAAATAAGGTTATCTTCGTCATCATGACTAAGCACCATTAACCGAGGGCATTTTCTTTTTGACAAGGTATCTTCATCCTCTGAATTTTCTACAGCATAATCCTGACTTCTATTCTGTGCTTTTTGCAAAAAATCTGTTATTTTAGATTGCTTGTTTTTAACTGAGAGATCTTTATAAATTTCGTTATATGGTGCTAAACACTTATAAAGTTCTCTCTTAAACTTTGTGCTTCTTTCAGTGGAATTTCCTTAATTTCAAATGAGATATCTTTTGCTTTTAAAAGCTCTTATTATGATCCGTGTTGTTTGGGGATTTCCCTAATTTGAAATGAGATGTTTTTTGCTCTTAAAAGCTCTTATTACAAACCACGTTGTTCGGAGATTTCTCTAATTCACAAACCATGTTAGAGTGAAACCGTGTTATAGAAGTGCTGTGTTGTATGGGGGATACCTGTATATGTTCAAACATTTCAATTATTAATAGAAAGTGGGCAAAGGACAGGAAGAGCTATTTTACTGAAGAGGATATAGTGACTGAAAATAAAAACATGAAAAGATGTTCATGGGAAATGCAAATGAAATAATTAATCTATAATTATTTTAAAATAAAAGTTAAAGATAGTATATGCTAACAATTTAAAATATACTATATTTTAAATATTGTAAAATATATCCCAACACAAATATACAATACACATGATTCAGAAACCAAAAAGCATTAAGCTGCATAGAATGAAAAAATTTGCATTTTATCCCTAAAATTTATCAGCCCAATAATGTGTCAGTTAAGAACCTAGCATGGAGTAGGTGGCAAGCTCCATGGGATGGCTGCAGAAATTTTAATGGAGGGATGATTTTGGGAACAGTTCAGGAAAGCCAGCTAAAACTACTCAACCATGCCAAGGATGGCAAAAGCAGGGTTGTGGGGGAAACGTGGTTCTAAAGGTGCGAAAGGAGGGAACAGTTTGAAACTAGAGAGCATTTTAGGAGAGTGAAGCCCACCAGTAGATGTGGCTGGAAAACAAATACTATTGTCACACTCCCCGCCCTCTGATCTCCTGCTTTACCTCCCACGTGCCAAGTCCCAACCAAAGTTAGAGGGCATCCATTATGCATAGCTTTCAGCCTGCTGGGGAAAGAGGGGAGGTTTAAGATTGGAACTGGAGGAACAAAATCAACAATATTCAGCACAGTATTCCAGAGGGTTTTTTTTATTTGCCTGCAAAGGTAGTAGATTCTCATTCTTTCCCCCTGTAAATACATAATGTACATACATACAGCTCTGCAACATGCTTTTTTCCCTTCATTATATCTTAGAGTTTCAAATTGCTTCAAGAATAATTCCTCATTAATTTTTTGCAACTGTGTAGTGTTCCATTATATGCAGTTATATGTATCATAGTTTATCTAATCAGTCCCCTGTTATTGATGTTTGGGCCTAATCTTTTGCTGTTACAATAATACACTGAGTAACTCTGTATGTCATTTTAAAGGTATGCACTTAGGGATAAAGGATAAATTCCTAGAACTGAAATTGCTAGATTAAAGGAGTCTGCTTTTATAATTTTGATAGTGACAAGTGGCTTTCCACTGGGGTTGTGTCCATTTAAAATCCTACCAGCAATCTAAGTAAAGTGTCCACTTCCCATAACCTTGCCAACAGAATGTGTTGTTAGTTTTTTGCCCATCTCATACAGGAGAAATGGTATCTCAGTTTTAATTTTGTAATTCTTAATTTAATTTTTGTAATTCTTTCATTATGAGTGAGGTGACTCAATTCTTCATAAATTTATACTCATTTGTACTTACTATTCTGTACACAGTTTATTCATTTTTGCCCCTTTTTTATACTGCTTTTGGGTACTTCTCTTTTTTATTTCTAGGAGCTCTTTGAATATTAAAGAGATTAGGTCTTTTCTGTGATATTAATTGTAAAGATTTTTCCAGAGTGTCATTAATTTTTTTACTTTACTTATGATTCTCTCCCTGCCCCCACCCCATACAGAAGCTTTTCTTTACTTTTCCTATGTAATGGAATTTAGCAATTAGCCATATTTTTAAATGGCTACTAAACAGTTAGTAAGGTCTTCATGACTTGAAGTTATAAAAGAATTTCCATATTCCATTCAAGATGGTATATAAACACTGTGCCTGCTTCATTCCATGAACACATTAAAATTACAACTAAATTATAAAACAACCAACCTGGAGAACCCTCTAAAGTCTAGCTGAACAGAAGTTTTATAACTAAGGATATAAAGAAGAAGCCACACTGAGATTGGTAGGAGGAGGAGCGGAGATGCAAAATGGTATGCCCCAACCCTTTGTGTGGTGAATGAGAATCAGGAGGGATATTTCAGCCACGGAGGATCCCTCCAGAGGAGTGCAGGACCCCACCCAACACAAAACTCCCCAGAGTACTGGTGTTGGAAAGAAGTGCCCCCCCCAACATCTGGCTATGGAAAACAGTATGAATTCTGACCATCCACATGGGACAGAAGTCTGTGGGAAACCCAGACATCCTCTTAGACCTTTTGCTGCAATGTTTGGATATATCCTAATGAATATTTCTGTTCTCTGACTGCAGCGTTTGAGTTTACCCTACAAGCTCAAAAACACCTTTCCCTCTACTGCAGAGTTGAGTAAATCCCCAGGCACTTGAATCCAGTGCTGAAAGTCTGTGAGTGCTGCCATCAATGTGAAAGAACAAGGAACATGTTTATGTTTGTCACCTGTCCACCCTTGAGGTGTGCCTTTAGAGCTCTGGTGTTATGTAGCTGGTATAGTTATTTTGCATTTCATAGGACAAATTGGAGTTTCTTTATCATTACATTAGTTTTCTCTGCTGCTTATTAGGTAAGTTTTTATTTTATGTGTATTTCATAGCATACTGAAGTGATAATACATCCCATTATCAAAAGATATATGTACAGTTCAATGGCAGTAGTAACAAAAGTATCTCATACATGAAATATTTTTTTCTGCTATCTTCATCTACAAGCAGAGCATCACATTCCTTGCCATCTTGGCATAAGATTAGAAATGTGAAAGACAATTCTTTACCTGAATTAGACTCTATTTCAGACTTTATTGGAAAACACAATGTTCTTGGTTTCAATAATTTAGAACCATATGGATGTTTTACTAAATTTTTTCCTTCATCAATTTTTGAGTTTGTTGCCAATGAAACAAACAGATATGCTGAAAGCATTCTATCTTGGATTGAAAAATTCTCACCTGGCTTTCCTCAGTAGCACTACTGTAGCCAATGAAGTTTATCTGAGGCGTGATTATTGCTAATTAAAAACTTTTCCCAAAACTCTCACTTAGGTCTAGGTATAACAAGTGGCAAGATGTTAATAACCAAATTTTTAAGGTGTTTGCAGTTGTTGAAATTGGGATGAGGTTGCAGAAACCAACATTAGAGTCATACTTTCTGGATACCTATTGGCTGACTCAAACACTTGGTTTTAGCATTGTTTTTAAAAGGGATGACTATCAACTAATTAGGTACTTCCTGCATTTTTCCAATAATAATGATGAATTTCAAAGTCTGATTGGCTTTCAAACATCAAGCTCATAGTAGATTTAGTGAAGCATATATATATATCTGCTTATAATAGCAATAAGGAATTGTGTGTGGGTGAGTCCACCTTGAAATTCAAAGGGTGTCTATATCTTCCCAGGAAACCAAGTATAAAGTGGGGCATAAAGATTTGGTCACTCTGTGATTCATGAACAGGATTTCTGTTGTGGTTTGATGTACATACAGGCAAAGATTCATCTCAGGGTAGTAAAGTTGATTTGGGAATAAAGATGGTATCTAGCTTGCTGAATGGAATTAAAGGCAAAGGACAATTGCCTTTATACAGACAATTTTTATTCAAGTGTAGAACTTTTTGAGAGTCTAAAATTGAAAAAAATGGAGCATGTGGTACAGTGTGTGCCAGTAGAAGAGGACTACCTTCAGGCATGAGGATTTGCAAACTGAAACGTGGTGACCTCCCGGTGATAGGGGAAAATCATGATCAATCATTGCTTGCTTGCACTTGGCAGGATACAGGGACAGTTAACATGATCGCCACCGGTGGGAATGGCGGTGCCAGTGAAGTGCATGTACGATCAAAAAAGAGAATGAGAACTGTGTTGAAACCAAATATTCAAACTCCGTACAATTCATTTATGGGTGGAGTTGATTATTTTAATCACCTCTATGCCACTTATCCTTTTGATAGGAAGTCTAAAAAGTATCTAACCATATGGAATTTTCTCATTGAAGGCTCTAGTAGATGGCTATATAAGTTACAATATTCAAAACCCTATTAATAAATTGAACCAGTGGAAATTCAGAGAAAAAGTTATACAGGTTAGATGGATTTTCAAGAAAAGATGGAAATAAGAGGGGTTGCAGAATGTCCGCACTCAAAGAAATTAGGCTGACAGAGCCCCATTTTCCTAGGCAATTCGAGGATAAGGAAAAGCAGCCTGATTGCTGCGAGTACAGCATTATGCCCTCACAGTGTGCAAAAAGGGG
>PVJL010007056.1:52500-83309 GCA_004026885.1 Lyroderma lyra | reverse complement strand
AAAGGGAACCATATTCTTACCATGAAATTTCATAACAGCTTCTGTTTTTAGGTAATTATTATAACTGTGCAACATTAAGGTAATAGCCCACCCCCCAAAAAAAGGAACAAAAAATCCCCCAAACATATGGAGATGATTCTGTACAGTATCTGGATACAATGGATGTCAATGATTAAAGGACAGCTACTCTGGCTGTGTTTTTTAAATAGCTTTAACTGATGTGTGGATTTTTTTGTTTGCTTCTTTCATAGTATATTCTCCTGGGTGAATGCAGTCTGCATACTCTGGGATCTGGTGGTGTCTGTGAATCTTTGCCTCGCTGAAGTGCTCCTTCTCTTTCTTAAAGTTACCCATGTCTTTCATTCATTCAGTAAGTATACGAGGGCTATCCAGAATAACCCAGCCATAAATGCCTCTATTTTTCATATTACATGTTGGAATACTTTCCAGACAGCCATCGTAAATTGAATACCTAATTTGTCCTAGGCACTGGGGATGCAGTGTAAACAAAACAAAAACAAATTCCTGTTCTTATGGAACTTAATTCGCGTGTGGTTTCTATTTTATTTAATTTCCTATCTAAAAGTTTACAATCATAGCAGGGTAAGGTTCTCCGGTAATTCTAGGGGTGCTGGAATGTTGATTCCAAGATTTTACTGACAGAGGAATGGATCTGCCAAAAGCTGACTGGTTTTACTGAGACTTTAAAATATCTGTTGAACAATTTGTTCTCAATTCATTTACAGAACAGGCCCTTTTTGCTGGTTAACATTTATTGAACTGAGAAAAATTCCCATTTTAAGCTTTTTGTATTAGCTCTTTATGTTATGTACCATAGAGGTTAAGCGTCATTTTTAAAGTCAGAGAGCAAAGAAAAAATCAAAACAGGACTCTAGCTAGCAACCTATATCTCACTAAGTAATATTTTGTTTACTTTCTCTTAAAAATGGATTACAATCTGTTTGCAACAGGCATAGTTCCACTCGTCTTTGCTTCCTCTTGTGCCTGTGTAAACTTGACTAGCTTCTGAAATCTAAATTTCTGTAGCCTATGTGTCTGACATGATGCTTTTCGATTGTGGTGTAAGTGCCTGACTTTAAGCTTTTGATTGCCAAGGCATCCATTTGAAAAGACAGCCATCTTGAATAAAGGCATTGACAGCTGTATGCCACAGGTATTAGCAAAACAACTGGATAAGGAACTAGGCCACCCTAATACATGAAGTTCTGCTTTCAGAAAGCCCTGTGTTACCTAGATAACTTAGCCCTTGAGGGACCCCACTTTTTCCTTCCTGCATCCTAAATTAGCCAATAAAAAGAAACTGTGGAACCCTAGGCTCCTCACCTTTGGACCCTAATAAATTCAGAGCCCCAGGTTTGTTTTGTCTTTTCACCGCATCCCCTGCCCCCATGCATTCCTAACTGAGGGCACTACCATCAGTAGGCTCAGGACCTATGGAACAATTCAGAACCAAATTATTCCCAAGTACTAAGCCCAGGATACAGAAGAGGCTGTGCTGCTTTCCTCATACTTACAGTTCTGCCCCCACCTCCACCTCCTACATACATGCTGATGACCTTTCACACTAGAATATCCCTTATCTATGCAACTCAAATGATCTCTTGTCTTTCTCAATCATCGTTGTCATGGACCTGTTGATGTCCCTTTAGTTTAACTTTCCTTTCTTCTGGGATCTGTTTTTTTGTCCAAGTTTGAGCCAAATGCTGTGCATTCTTAGAATATATACATTCTCCTATCACTGAGTTTCAGGAGCTTTACACAGGAACTCAAGTCCCTTGTAGTTGGGACAAAGCAGGCGAGGTTGGATTCTTGTGAACAAGCTGATAAAATTGACTTGACAGATGTCTACTTTCAATGCTTAGGAGCCTCTGGAAAAGACCTCACCCTGTGTATACTACTTGAGACAAGGCACATCTGGAGAACTTGTGGGTAGGCCTGACCCAAGAAAGTTTTCAGGTCATACTTGGGGTGGGTTCTGCTTTAAGAGAATTTATCCTGAGGGAAAACAGAGCCAGGCATAATGACCTCAGCCTAGGAGCAATGCCTTGTCATTAGAGGACTATAGCTATTCTAATGGTAGCACTTGGATTAGGATTACTGTTTTCTAACATATGCCCTCAATTTTATGTCTATCTTAACACAGGTTCATAAATTATACCAGAGAGAACTGTTTTCAAATAAACTCTGTTACACTCTGGTATGCAGATCCCACTTTAAAAGTGTAATCTAAAGAGAGGAAAACATCCTCCTTTCCAACATGGCTTTAACATTTAGATTAGTACTCAGTTCTGACATCATGAGAACTTTAGGTATGGGCAATGGTTGGGAAATTAGAGAGAGAAGTTGAAGGAACTTAAGTGCTTGACAGTAAAGCTTAGATGACAAAAACATCTGGAAAAATCTTGTGAAAGCCACTGAAATTCAGGACATGGAAAATACTCCTTGAGGATTTTTAGAACTAAAGAAGTTGGTGAAGTGAGGTTATTCGACTTGCAAGGAAAAGAAATCCTGAATTCCACAATGCCAGCAAATACTGACATTTAATTGAACGTCAAATTACTTTTCAAAAAAGAAAAAATAATGAGAGGTCAATAGTATTTTTTATATTTCTCATTACCTAACCTTCACTTACTTATTCCACCATTATGATTGGCATCATCATAGCCTGTGTCTAACCAACAAAATGGGGGAAAATAATAAAGGTAGTCTACTTGCCTTTTAAAATCCTTAGTCAAGAAATGCCCACATCATTTAATTCACTCACGTACCACTGACTGGAATTTAATCACCATTTATGGAAAATCCTGTCTATTCACAAGCCGTGCTAGGACAACTAAATAGCCACATGTAAAAATAATAAAGCTGTCTCAGCAAACTAGGAATACAGTGGAACTTCCTTGACCTGATAAAGAACACCTACAAAAATCCTATAGGTGATGTCACCTTAATGGTTAGAAACTAGAAATTTTATCATTGCAATCAGTAAAAAGTCAAGTATGTTCCCTCTCATCACTCCTTCTCAACATTGTACTGGAATTCATAGCAAATGCATTAAGACTGGAAAAAGACATAAAAGGAATACAGATTGGAGAGAAGAAATAAAACTGATTTTGTTTACAGATGACATGATTGTCTATGTAGAAAATCTGAAAGAATAGACAAAAAATTCCTGGAACTACCAAGCCAAGCAAGGTTAGAGGATAAGGTTAATAAACAAAAGTCTCTTGCTTTCTTATATAACAGCAATGAACAAGTGAAAGTTGAAATTAGTAACACGATACCTTTTATATTAGTATCCACAAAGACAGTTGGAGAAGCTTCTTTATTGTTTTCAGACAAAGCAGACTTCAGAGGAAGGAAAATTACCAGGGATAAAGAGGGGCACAACATAAATAGGTGAAATCAAAGAAGACACAAAACGCTTAATGTGTATGTCCCTAACAAAAGAATATCAAAATGTGTGAGGCAAAACTGTTAGAACTGTATAAAGAAATAGATGAATCCACTGTGATAGTTAAACTTCAATACCCTTCTAATAGTAATTGACAGATCTAGCAGCCAGAAAATCAGTAAGGACACAGATGAATTGAGCAGCACAATTTGTCTACTAGATCTAATTGACATCTATAGACTATATCATCCAACAATAGCAGAATATAAATTTTCAAACTCACATAGAACACATCAAGATAGACCACATTCTGAGTCATAAAACACATCTTAACAAATTTAAAAGAATAAAAATTATACAATGTGTATTCTCGGATCACAATGAAATAAAACTAGTATTCAAGAATGAAAAAATAACTAAAAGCTCTAAAAATATTGGGAGATTAAACAACTCATTTCTAAATTACACATGGGTCAAAGGACTCTTAAGACAAATTTAAGACAATAATTTTAAATTAATCACAATGGAAATACAACTTCCAAAATTTTAAGGATGCAACGAAAACAATGATTATTGGTATATTTATAGACTTGAATTTATATACAGAGTGCCAAAAAATGTATACACAGTTTAAGAAAGGAAAAAACTGTATTAAAATTGTAATACACAATATATATACCAATAACAAAAGGTGGGTACAAGTCACATTTGACCTCTGCAATTACAAGAGGTACTCAAAGTGGTTACCATCAGTATTTGTGTAATACACAGGTAACATCTCTTTAAATGTGTATACATTTTTGCCACCCTCAGTATATTAGAAAAGATGAAAGATCTGACATTTATAAGCTAACTTTCCACCTTAGAAAATAAGAAAAAAGAAGAGCATATTACATACAAATTGAGTAGAAGAAAGAAGTAATAAAAATTTGAGCAGACCACTGAAATTGAAAATAAGACATCAATAAAGAAAATCAATGAAAGTAAAACATGGTTCTTTGGAAAGATTAGTACAAGTGATAATCCCTTACCCTGGCTAACCAAAAAAAAAAAAAAAAAGAGAGAAGACACAAATTATTAATATCAGACATGAAAAAGTTGCCAACACTATTGAACCCATGGACCCATGAATATCTAAAGGATAATGAAGAAACATTATGAACAATTATGCACATAAATTTGATAACCAAGTTGAAAAGGAACAATTCCTGGACCAGAGTATCAAAATTCACACAAAGGGAATAGATAATTTAAATAGGCATTTATATATCAAAGAAATTAAACCAATAATTGATAAGCTTCCAAAATAAAGGGTACAAGGCTCAGATGTTTTCACTGATGAATTTTATCAAGTATTTCAGTAAGAAATTATAAGAACTCTCCACAATCTTTTTATAAAATGAAAGCAGAGAAAATACTTTCTCATTCTATAATGTCAACATTATCCTAATACCAAAATCGGATAAAAACATTACAGTAAAGTAAAAGTTCTGGTTAATGTATCTCATGAAGAAGACATAAAAATCCTCAACAAAATATTAGAAATGTATAGACTTCTTATCATAAGCAAGTGGAATTTATCCCAGGTATACAAGATTCATTAAGCATTTGAAAATCTATTCATGTAACAAATCACACTAATAAGGGGAAGAAAAAAATCATATGATCACATCAAAAGATGTAGTAAAAGCATTTGACAAAATTCAACACCTATTCATGATAAAAATTCTCAGCAAATTAGAATAAGAGGTTAAATTCCTCAACTTAATAAAGAAAATCTAATGGGAGTTCCCTGGTGGTGTAGTGGCTAAGGCTTCAGTGCTGTCAACGCTGTGGCCTGGGTTCGATTCCCAGCCAGGGAACCACCCACATTAAAAAAAAAATCTAAAAACAATCTTCAGTTAATCTCATACTTCATGTTGAGAAAGTAGACTTTTTCGTCCTAATATCAAGAACAAGACAAGGATGACCCTTCTTACCTCTCCTAATCAATATCATATTGGAAGTTCCGACTAATGGAATAAGACAAGAAGAGAAAAGGCACACAAATTCAAAAAGAAGAAATAAAACTGTGTTCTCAAATGATAATAAGTTTGTCAATATACAGATCTCAAAGAATCAACCAAAACACCCATGGAACTAATAAACAATTATAACAATGTTTCAGGACACAAATTTAACATACGAAAATCAATTTCTTTTCTATATGTCAGCAATAAAAAACTGAAACTCAAAATTAAGAGCACAATAACATTTACAGTTGCATTCAAAAATGAAGTACTTAGGTATAAATAAAGCAAAATACGCATAAGACCTATAAGAGGAAAATTACAAAACATTGATGAAAAAAATCAAAGATCAAAATAAGTGAAGTATTCCATGTTCATAAATAAGTATTGTTAAGACATTAGTTCTTCACAACTTAATGTATAGATTCAACACAATTCCAACAAAAATCCAAGCAAATTATTTTGTGGATATTAAAAAATTATTCAAAAGCTTATATGGAAAGAAAAAAAATACCCAATACAATATTGAAAGACAACAATAAAGTTGGAAACTGATACCACTTGAGATCAAGACTTACTACAAAACTATAGTGAATAAGGCATTGTGGTATTGATGAAGTAATAGACAAATAGATCAATGGAACAGATTAGAGAGCCCAGAAATATATATACACAATATAGACAATTGATCTTTGACAAAAGTGAAAAACAATTTATTGAAGCAAAGACATTATTTTCCTCTAAGGGACAACCATGTGTAAAAAAATTAATATAAATAAAGCTTACATATTTCACAAAAATGAACTCAAAATGGAGCATAGATCTAAACATAAACACAAAAGCATAAAACTTTAAGAGGACAACGTAAGAGAAAATCCAAATGACCTTATGTTTGGAGATTATTTTCCCCCAGTTTTATTGATACATAATTGACATGTAATATTATGTAAATTTAAGGTGTAAAATGTGATGACTTGAAACACATATTTTGTGAAGTGATTACCACAGTGGGGTTAGTTAACACCATTTCATTTTTGTGATGACATTTAAGATAAATTCTGTTAGCAGCTTTCAAGTATATATTACAGCATTGTTAATAATAGTCACCATGTAGTACATTAGATTCCCAGGACTTACTAATCTTATAATTGGAAGTTTGTACCTATTAACTTACATCTTTCCATTTCCCTCAATCCTGGGAGCCACTAGCAAACACCAATCTACTCACTCTGTCTATGAATTTGACTTTTTAAATTCCACATGTGAGATCCTAGAGTGTTTGTCATTCTCTAACTTATTTCCCTTAGCATATGCCCTCAAGCTCCACCCATGTTGTTACAAATAGCAGGATTTCCTTCTTTCTTGTGGCTGAATAATATTCTATTGTGTGTATATGTGTATATCTTCTTTGTCCTTCCATCGATGTACACTTAGGTTGTTTCCATACCTTGGCTATGTTGTGAGTAATGTTGTTGTGAACATGGAGGTGCATGGTGGTGCAGGATCTCTTTGAGATCCTGATTTCATTTCCTTTGGATATGTGGGATTGCTGGATCATATGGTAGTTCTATGTTTAATTTTTTAAGGAATCTTTTTTTTTAATTCATTTTTATTGTTAGACTTATTGGGGTGACATCTGTTAGCAAGGATGACATAGGTTTCAGGCATACAATTCTACAGTGCATTGTCAACTTGATGTATAATAAGTTCACCACCTAATGTGACTTCTCTTTCCATCACCTTATATTTAGCTTCCCCCCTCCTCACCCACCCCTTCCCCTTTCTCCCCTCCCTAACCCACTCGTCCCCAAATAAACACTGTTTTCCATAGTAGCTATACCAATTTACATTCCTACCAGCAAAGAAAGCACAAGGGTTCCCTTTCCTCTACATCCTCACCAAGACGTTATTTCCTGTCTTTTTTATAATAATCATTGTAAAAGATGAGAGATGATATCTCATTATGGTTTTGATTTGCATTTTCTCTGATGATTAGTGATGCTGAGCATGTTTTCATGGACCTATTGGCCATTTGTATCTGCTCTGTGGAAAATTGTCTATTCAGGTCCTTTGCCAATTTTTAATCAGAGTATTATTATTATTTTTACTATTTGGTTTTATGGTTTCCTTACAAATTTTGGATATTAAACCCTTTTCAGATATATGGTTTGTAAATATTTTTTTCCCATTTTGCAGGGTGCCTTTCTTTTAGTTGATCATTTATTTGCTGTGCAGAAGCTTTTTAGTTTGATGCAGTCATACTTGTTTATCTTTGTTTTTTTTTTCCTTGTGAATTTGGTGTCATATCCAAAAAAGTTGTTGCCACGATCAATGTCAAGGAGCCTTTTCAGTGTACAGATTTTTCACCTCCTAGCTTAAATGTATTCCCATTTCCTTCTTGTTTTTGCTGCTATTAGAATGAAACTAAAGATCAGTAACAGAAGGAAAATTGGAAACTTCACAAATGTATGAAAATTAAATGATACACTCTTCAACAACAAACAGGTCAAATAAGTAATCACAGAGGAAATTATAAAATACCTTGAGACAAATGAAAATTAAAACAAAATGTACCAATGCAGATGGGATGTGGCAAAACCAGTGCTATAGTTCTTATTACTTACATTAAAAAAGAAGAAAGCTCTCAAACCAACAACTAAACTATGCACCTTTAGGAATTAGAAAAAGAATAGAAAACTAACCCAGTTGTAGGTGGAAGAAAATAATGAACATTAGAGTGGAGATGCACCAGAATTGAAGAATAATAGATCAATGAATCCAATACTTAGTTACTCAAAAGATAAAAAAATCTGACAAACCTATAGCTAAATTAACATTAAAAAGAAAGAAGATTCAAATTACTAAAATCAGAAATGCAAATGGAAACCTTATCAATTTCACAGAAATAAAAAGCATCATAATGGAATGCTATCAACAATTGTACACTAACAAATTGGATGAAATGTACATACTCATATAAATATATAACATACAAAGACTGAATCAAGAAGAAATAAAAAATATGAATAGACCTATATTTAATAAAGAGATTGAGTAAGTAATTAAAACTTCCCAATAAAAAAAAAACCCTGGGCCAAATGGCTTCACAATTGAAATACAACAAACAGTGAAAGGAGAATTACAGCAAAACTTTTCAAATTCTTGCAAAAAATGGAGGAGGGGAACACTTTTTAATATTTCAATAGGCCAGCATTACCCTGGTACCAAAGTCAAAGATACTACAAGGAAAAAAATCTACAGCCAAATATCCTTTACAAATATTCTTTTTTTTGATGCAAAATTCACAAAACAAAATGCTAAAAAACCAAATTCAGCAGCATATTTAAAGAATTATATACCATGGCCAATTGAGGTTTACTTCAGGAACTTAAGAACAATTCAAGATACAAAAATCAATCATTATAACACATCACACTGACAGAATGAGGGGTAAAAAACCATATTGTCATTTCAATTAATGTAGAAATAACCTTTGACAAAATTCAACACCCTTTCATCAAAACATTCAACAATATAGGAATAGAAGGGAACTTCCTTAACACAATAAAGGCCATATATGAAAAGCCCATAGCTAAACATTGTATACAGTAGTGAAAGACTGAAATTTTTTTCTTAAGCTAGAGAACAAGACAATGATGTCCACATTCCCCACACTGTAGTAATGGAAGTTTCAGCTAGATCAATGAAGAAAGAAAAATAAATGAAAGGCATCTAAATTGGAATGGAAGAAATAAGATTATCTGTGCTCACAGATAACAGATGACATGACATATATGTAGAAAACCATAAAGATTCCACACACAAAAAATCCTCTTAGAATTAATAAGCAAGTTCAGTAAAGTCACAGGATTCAAAATCAACATGCAAAAGTGGGTTGCATTTTTATACAATAACGATGTACAATCTAAAAAGAAATTAAGGAAGCCATTTCATTTATAATAGCATCAAAAGAATAAAATACTTCAGTATACACTTAACTAAGTAGGCCAAAGACTTGCACACTAAAATCTGTGAAACATTGCTGAAATAAAATTTAAAAGACCTAATATATGGAAATATATCTTGTCTTCATTAATGGGAATATTTAATATTGTTAAGATGTAAATATCACCCAAAGCAATCTGTGATCCAATGCAATTTCCATAAAAATTTCAACAATATATTTTTCAGAAATAGCAAAACATATCTTAAAATTTATATCGAATAAACATTAAACTATTGATTTTGTCCATGGGTTATTTGTTTGTTCATTTCTTTTTTTCTTTGCTTTCAGTTTTATATTCCGCATATGAGTGAAGTCATACAGTTCTTTGTTTTTTTCTGTCTGGCTTATTTCACTAAGCATGATGATCTCCAGGTCCATCCATTTTGTCGCAAAAGGCAATATTTCATCTTTTCTTATAGCTGAGTAATATTCCATTGTGTATATGTACCACAGCTTCTTTATCCAGTCATCTGGCGCAGGGCACTTTGGTTGTTTCCATGTTTTGGCCACTGTGAACAGCGCTGCAATGAACATTGGGTAATGTTTATTTGGGAATGAGTGGGTTAGGGAGGGGAGAAAGGGGAGGGGGTGGGAGAGGAGCGGGGGAAGCTAAATATAAGGTGATGGAAAGAGAAGTCACATTAGGTGGTGAACTGATTATACATCAAGTTGACAATGCACTGTAGAATTGTATGCCTGAAACCTATGTAATCCTTGCTATTGTATCCTTGCTAACAGATGTCACCCCAATAAAAAAAATAAAAAAAGAAGACTTAGTGATTCTATGTAGTGTTACATGTGACCAGATGTTAAGATGCCAAAGAAAGTTAATAAAATTTTTGAAAAGAAAAAAAAATTATATCGAATCTCAAGGCATCCCAAATAGACAAAACAATCTTGAAAAGGAACAAAGAAGCTAGCACTCACTTTTCCTAGTTTCAAAGTAAAGGTGTTCTAGGCACCAATTTCTGTGTGTGTGTGTGTGTGTGTGTGTGTGTGTATGTGTTTCACACAATCAAGCAATTCTTGGACACCAGCAAGCTGTCCTACAATTCAACTCAATTCTGACACTATCTACCTAGGGGCAGGATAGATCCTATAGCTTAATGGCTCAGTCTACAAGATTGACCCTGTCCTTCAGATGCCAGTCTCAAGTCCAGGTTACATCTGTACTTCTGACCAACTAGCTATAGATGTGAAGTTCCAGTGATCCCTCCTTAGGTCTGATTAATTTGCTAGTGGCTCACAGAGTTCAGAGAAAGATTGTACTTACTAGATTACTGGTTTATTATCAAAGGATATACCTCATGCACAGCCAGTTGAGATATAAAAAGAAATGTGGCAACGTATGAGGAAAGAGTGCATAGCTTCCACACTTTCTCTCTGCTCTCTATTCTCCTGGAATTTCCATGTGTTCATAAACCCAGAAACCCAAACCCCATCCTTTTGGAATTTTATGAAGGCTTTATTACATAAGCATGGTTGATTAAATCATTCACAATTGGCAGTTGATTCAATCTCCACAGCCCCTCTCCTTTCCCAGGAAGTGGTTGTGGTAGGGTGGTTGGACTGAGTCCCAGCCTTCTAATCGCCTGGTTGGTTCCCCTGGTAACAAGCTACCATCTTTAGGTACTTTTCAAATGTCACCTCATTAACATAAACCCAGTTATGGTGGAAAGGAGCTTGTTATGATTAATGAGACACCCATTTCACCTTAATGGCACTGAAGTAAATTTCAGGAACTGAAGACAAGAGACTAAATATTATGACAAAAGACCCTCCCATTACTCTTATCACCCCCCAAATTTTAAGGGTTTTGAGAGCTGTGTGCCAAGATCTGTGGACAAAGACAAAATATATATGAGAAGTATATTTTGGTCATCTGAATGACCGAATATACATGTTTATTTCTTAGAAATCACAATATCACAGAAAGCTTGCTAAAATGACTATAGCAATTTAAACAGTATGGCACTGGAATAAATACAGATAGTAATACAGTGAAATAGAATAGATAGTTCAGAGATAAACCCTTGTTTATATGACCAAATGGTTTTTGACAAGGGTATCAAGACCATTCAATGGGGAATGAACATTGTTTTTAAGAAATAGTGTTGCTTCTGTCTGGCTTATTTCACTTAGCATGATGATCTCCAGGTCCATCCATTTTGTCGCAAATGGCAATATTTCATCTTTTCTTACACAGAAAAAAACAAAGAACTGCATGATTTCACTCATATGCGGAATATAAAACTGAAAGCAAAGAAAAAAAGAAATGAACAAATAACCCATGGACACAATCAATAGTTTAATGTTTATTTGGGGACGAGTGGGTTAGGGAGGGGAGAAAGGGGAGGGGGTGGGAGAGGAGGGGGGGAAGCTAAATATAAGATGATGGAGAGAGAAGTCATATTAGGTGGTGAACTTATTATACAACAAGTTGACAACGCACTGTAGAATTGTATGCCTGAAACCTATGTAATCCTTGCTAATAGATGTCACCCCAATAAGTCTAACAATAACAATGAATTAAATAAAAAAATAAAGAACAAGGGAAAAAAGAAAAAAAAAGAAATAGTGTTGCAAAACTGTATATCCATATGTAAAATAATGAATTTGAAAAAGGAAAGAATGAATTTGGACTCTTACCTTACATAACACAAAGGGGAGGACACACAAAACCTGGAATTATCTTCTGGAGGGTGAGCCCCTCATAGTACAGAATTGCCCGCCAGGTGAGTGTTCTAGGAACCCATTTGCATCAGTGTACCAACCAGCATTGTTGTGGGAGGCTGAGTTCAGCCTCAGCGACTTTTTTTTGGAGAATCTTTCAACCTGTTTGCCCATTTCATGATGGGTGATTTACACGAACATGTGGCATAACAACATACCTGCCCACACTGCACTGAGTGTTCAGCAGTTTTTGACCAAAAACAGCATAACGCCATGCACCCTTCCTATTCGGCCAACCTCCCTGCCATCCAGTGACTTTCATTTGTTTCCCTGGAAGAAAAAAGTCCTCAAAGGGAAACATTTTACTGATGTGGAAGAAGTGAAAGAAAAAACAGCAGAAACACTAAAAAGCATAAAAATCAATGAGTTCAAAAACTGTTGTGAGCAGTGGAAAAAGCATCTCTATAGGTGTATTGTATCAAACGGAGAGTACTTTGAAGGTGACTAAACTTTAAGCGTGTAAAAATAAATACACAATTTTTAATAAATAAATTTTAATTTTTTGGGGGGTCTGCCCTCATAAATAAAAAATAACTCAAAATGGATCAAAGACAAACTTAAGAGCTAAAACTTCGAAACTCTTAGAAGAAAACATAAGGAAGAAGTTCATGTCATTGGAAATGACACCAAAAGCATGAAATAGATAAATTGGACTTCATCAAAATTAAAAACTTTGTGCATCAAAAGAACCTTCCAAGAAAGTGAAACTGTAGTCTTACAGAGTGGGAGAAAGTACTTGCAAATCATATATATGGTAAAGTGTTAATATCAAGCATATATAAAGAACTCTTAAAACTCAACAACAATGAAAGATCAAACAATTCTATTTTTAAAGTTTTATTTTTAAAGTCAAAGGCCTTGAATAGATTTTTTTTTCAAAGAAGACATACAAATAGTTGGTAAGCACGTGAAAATATGTTCAACATTGGGGAAATACAAAGCAAAACAATGAGATACCACTTCACATATATTAAGATGGGTATTATCAAAACATAGAAAATAACAAATGTTGGCAAGGATATGGATAAATTGAAACTCATGTTCATTGATGGTGGGAATGTAAAATGGTGTAGCTGCAGTTTCTCAAAATAAATTAAACATAGAATTACCATACAATGTAATAATTTCAATTCTACTCATATACCCAAAATAATTGAAAGCAGACTCAAACAGATACTTGTACAACCAATTTCTTTGCAACATTATTCACAATAGCTAAAATAAGGAAACAGCCAAAATGCTCATTGATGGATGAGATGAATAGATACATAAATTGTAGTATATACAAACAATGAAATATTATTCAGTCTTAGAAACACTTGCTATTATCCATTTTTAAAAGAATTATAGCCATATAGTAGGTGGGAAGTGGTATCATTGTGCAGGTTTTATTTTTGTGGGGATCACTGTGGTTTTGACTTGCATTTCTCTAAAGACTAATGATGTTGAGCATTTTTTCATGTGTTTATTGGCTATTTGTATATCTTCTTTGGAGAAATGTCTATTCAAACAATGCAATATACAGATGATGTATTATAATAGAATTGTACACTTAAAGCATATAAATCTTATCAACCAATGTCATACCACTAAATTTAATAAAAATTAAAAAAATTCTTTGCCTATTTTTAATTGGCTTATTTGTATTTTTATTAACTGATCAAAGTTTCTTTATATATTCTGGATACTAGACCCATATCATTTATATGATTTACAAATATTTCCTCCTTGGCTATGAGTTGTTTTTTCACTTTATTGATGATATCACTTGAAGCATGTTGCTAGATTTAAAGTCAATTGAATAAGCCTAGTGTTTTTGCAATGAGAAGCATTGAAAGGAAATACTTGTTATTCATTATATTAATCATCAAATCCTGTTATTAATGTAATAGAGTCAACCCTTTATTTAAAGTTAAAATTACTCAATATATCCATACCATTGGCTTATTGAATCCTTGCAAATCTAGGATATTCTGGTAGATTTAACTTTTGGGACAAGGATGTGAAAACAAAACTATACATTTCAGAGGAATTTGATCAACCAAAATTGACTTTTCACTTCAATCACAATGGAAGCCTATATGTATATGCTTTTAGTTATTCCTGGTAAGTGAAGCAGGCATTTTAAAGTATTGTAACAAAGAGGTTCAATTCATTTTTTGATCTTTGACCACTAACAACTTTTAAGCTGAACACTTCTTTTTCCTCTTCCCCCCATATGACTAAGTTGATAACTTCTGCTTCTGCCCAACATTTGGACAAGATGGTCAGAAGACTAAGGTACTCCCTCCTTTGGCACTGGTGGGAAGTTCAAACCACATGCAGGAACCCTCACCTTAAGTGCATCTGTAAGCCACAATAAAATCCCAAGATCATCTTTCCTCATCCTCTCTGCAGTCATTTTTGTACCTGTCTCAGAGCTACCCTATTCTACCCAGAAAGCCTTATAATGTGAGTAATAACATTTTTCATACTGTGTTGGTGTGTGTGTCTGCATATGTATAACATCATCGGTCTGGACACCTGAACCAAACTTTGGATTATAGTGTATTCTGTCTCTGAGAGGTGGCTACAACAGTCCCCAAAAGAAAAAAAAAATTGCACGATGGAGCCATAGGATTGTTTCTTGTAGGATGAAGAGAATGGGAGTGGGAATTAATTGTAAAACTTTTCACTGAACAGAGTTGTTCATCTAAGTTATCTTTGGAATTTTAAAGTTATATTTTAAGATTTTACAGTTTATACATACATAAAAACAATGACATTAATGGGTTTACATAAATCTTAAAAGTTGCCACCATTTCTTGATATACCAGAAAAATCACACTACTTTAGCTGGAGTCCCAAAAAGCACAACCTTTGAGCCATTTCCTTTTGTTTCTTATCCAATTGGGATTTATACTCCAAAGGATAACATTCACATAAATACTTGTTTTTGCATACTAGACTAGTTTGACTCAGAAGAAATTACGTGTCTAGGAAAATTGAAGGATGATAGTGTACCCCACCTCTAGGAACATTTTTGTACTTGATCACTGGCTTACTGAGGGATGAATCATTAGCTCTGGACCAGTATGTCTCACCTAAGGCGCTTCAGAGAACATAAAGTTACTTCAGTTATCTCAGTGAAATAAATCTTTGTTGTAAAATAAAAGCTAATGATATAGAATACATAATTTAACACATATACTACTTAGGGTCACTTTAGTGCAATCAGATTATGGAATTTCATGTAGAACAAAACGTAGTTCTAACATCTGTAGATCAGACTACATGGTAGTACTCACAGTCAATTTTCCATTTTGATGCTGGATCATAGAGTTCTGTATACCAAACTTTCTTTGGTGAATAAGTCAACTCATCAAAATAAAAGTAACACTAACCAGTTCTATACATGTTTGAAAATCCTTCAAATCTCATTTTAGAGAAAGAGAAAATAATTTTTGACCTGAGAAAATGGAATTTCATACTTAAAGAGCCTGTTCCCACATCTGTGGGTCCTCAATTGAGTTCGTAATATTAAGACACAACTAATTACAAATAACTACTTTAACAAAAAAATGTGCTGAGTATATTTTTAGAAAATAAACAGTCCAATGAGAATAAATGATGAAAGGAATTCCTCAAGCGAGAGATAACAAGAGGAAAACTGAAAAATTCACAAATAAGTGAAATTAAGCAAGAAATTCCTGATCAACCAATGGATCAAAGGATGAAATCAATAGGAAAACTAAAAAATATTTGAAACCAAAATTGAAACACAATATATCTAACCTTATGGGATGTAACAAAAGCATGTCTAAAAGAGAAATCTGTAACAATAAACCCTGTACACTCTTGGTGGAAAAGTTATTTGGTTCAGTCAGAATGAAAAAAAAATGTATAAAGGTTCCTCAAAAAAATTAAAAATATAACTACTATATGATCCAACAACTCCTATTCTGGGTATATACTTGAAAGAATTTAAGTCACTATCTTGAGGAGAAATCTGTACATCAATGATCATTGCAGCATTATTCACAATAGCCAAGACATGGAAAAAACCTGAGTGTCCATTAGTGGATGAATGGGTAACAAAAATGTGGTAGACATACAATAAAATATTATTCAGCTACAAAAAGAAAAATACTGCTTTTTGGAACAATAAGGATGGAACTTGAGGGCATTATTCTAAGTGAAATGAGTCAGACAGAGAAAGATAAATACTGTATGTTCTCACTTATACTTGGAATCTACAAGAAACTAAACTCATAGAAATATAGAGTAGAATGGTGGTTGCCAGGGGGTGGGGATGGGTGAAGTGGGGAGATGTTGTCTAAAAAGTACAAACTTCCAGCTATAATGTGAGTAAGTTCTAGGGATCTAATGTACAGTATGGTGACTATAATGAACAATACTGTATTATATACTTGAATTTTAACTATTATCACCACACACACACATACACATGGAGAGAAAAATTGCAATCATGTGAGGAGATGGAGACGTTAATGAACCTTATTGTGGCAATCATTTCACAGGTTTCTAAAAAATTAAAAAACACCATTACCTCAATTGACTCAAAAAGAAATAGAAAATTTCAACAGATCCCTGAATAGTAAAGATATTGAATCAATAATAAAAAACTTCCCCACAAATAAAAGTCCAGGATAAAATGTCTTCACTGAAGAATTCTTCCAAACATTTATATAAGAATTAACACCAGTCTTCAAACTTTACGAAAAAAATTGGAGGAGACATTTTCTTATTAATTCTATGCAGTTAGAATAACCTTGATAACCAAAGCCAAATAATCACAAGAACATTAGAGCTCAATATCTCTTATGATTATAGATGCAAAAATTCTCAATAAAATTGTAGCACATTGAATCCAATAGTATATTGATAAAATTATACACCATGATCAAGTGGGATTTATCCCAAGAATGCAAAGGCAGTCAATATATGAAAGTTAATCAATGTAAAATACCACTTTAACACATCACTTTAATAGGACAACAACAAAATCTCCACATGACATTATACCTCATTTGATGCAAAAAAGGTCATTTGATAAAATCTGATACTCTTTCATGATAAAAAAAATTCAGAAGATTAGGGAGAAATGGGAACCCCCTTAACATAATAAAGGCATTTATGAAAAACTTATAGCTAACATCATGTTCAATAGTGAAAGACTGAAAGATTTCCCCCTAAGATCAAGAATAAGACAAGCATGCCCATTTTCATTACTATTAGTCAACATTATTCTGGAAGTTCTAGCCAGAGCAATTAGACAGGAAAAAGAATAAACAAGTATCCAAATAGGAAAGGAAGAAAGACAAGTATTTTTATTTGTAGATGACATGATGTTATATACAGAAATTTTCAAAGAATCCACAAAAAAAGCTACTAGAGTTAATAAACAAATTCAGCAAAGTTGCAAGTTAGAAGATCAACACACAAAAGTCAGTTATGTTTCTGTAAAGCAACAATAAGTAATCTGAAAATAAAATTAGGAAAGCAATTCTACTCAGAATAGTATCTAAAAGAATAAAATATCTAAGAATAAATTTAACCAAAGAGGTGAAAGAATTTCACATAAACTACAAAATATTACTAAAATAAATGAAAGATTTACATAAATTGAAAGGTATCTTGTGCTCATAGACTGGAAGACTTAATATTGTTGAGATGGCAATACCCACAAAGCAATCTGTAGATTCAATGCAATCTCCATCAAAATTGCAATGGCTTTTTTTTTGTATAAATGGAGAAGCTGATCCTAAAATTCATGTAGAATTGAAATGAACTCAGATTAACAAAGACAATCTTGAAAAAAAAGTTGGAACCTTACACTTCTGATTTATAATTTTACTATAATACAAATAGTGATAATCAAAACCCTGTGGTACTGGCATGGTATAAAAACAAAAATGCTAAAATGGAGGAGAAAACAGAAATAAAAAGTCTGTAAATGCAGAAGGAGCTATTAATTCCAACATAGGGATGGGGAGGACAGTGGCATCAGCTCAAAAGGACCTGGCATTTAAGCTGAGCCTAAAATAATGAATAGATTTCCCATAGGCAGGAAAAGTGTTAATAACGGCTTTGCAGCATGAGTGAACAGCATGAGGAAATGCACAAAAGTAGGAAAGTACATGAAATAGTCGAGAAATATTTCAGTGTGTCTTGAACATAGATTACTTGGTGGGATATAATGAGAAAAAAATGGAAAGATGCTGAAAGATATAGAGCTTTGAAAGCCTTGCTAGGGAATTTGGTGATGTGTTATAAATAAATTTCCACTGAAAGTTCCTCTTTTAAAATTAAGGGCATGGGACAGGGCTAGTGGGTGCTAATAATCCAGCTATATTGAAGGAAGATTACTTGCTTTACTTCATGTCAGGAAAAGATGAGAAATCCACACTGATGTTTTACCCTCAGGTAGCAACATTTTAAGACATGTCTGGATCAGCCCTGATACTACATGGGTTTGCCTGAATTACTTTTCCAGGAATGGGGATGAAAAAAGAGATAAAATTTTTACTTCAAGCATACTCCAGTAACAATTTGGTTAATGACTCTGTCTCCCATAATTCCCACCAAGAAGAAATGATCCATTTCTTCCTTTGATAGAAATAACTACATACCCCACACTCGTCCTTCTCTTTAACTGATGGAAAATTCTACAGCCATCAACTGATTAAGTGGGTGTTCCATAGGGCATTCAAGACACAAAATATTTCAAAGGGTCTGGTCCAATTGTATTTTGAAAATTCCCAAGAGGAGGGAAGAGCAACAAAATGATGGCATGAGAAGGGCCTCTGAAAAACTCCCCTGGAGATTACAACTAATAAAACATCTATAACTCAACCAAGGACTCTCTCTATGCAATGCACAATCACAGCTAAGAAATCCACTCATCGCATTAAAGTACCTGCAGGTGGGGAGAGGGTGAAACAAAGGATAAATAAAAGGGGAACTCTACCACTGGGAGGGGGGAGAAAAAAGGCACGGGAGAGCACTCTGGATGACACTCCAGACCTCAGTCGGGTCTGAGGGACAGAGGAAAGTAGGCCCCGGGGCGGGGGCATGAGACACTACAACCAGACCTCACTTTGCCCCCCAGAGGTGCAGACCAGGTCCGTAAGACACAGCAGCCAGACTTCACTCTGGTTCCAAAAGGAGGGAGAGCGATGGGGAGGTGAGGAGCCACAGCGCGATTTCACTCTGGCAGAGAAGGAGGAGAGAGGGGGATGTGTGTGTCTGTGTGTGTGTGTGTGTGTGTGTGTGTGTGTGTGTGTGCATTTTTCGGTCCATAGTCAGCATGATCTGAAAGACCAGCATACAGGACAGCTGACCTCAAGGCTCAGGACAGAGTCCTTGGGGCAAACTGAGAATAAAAAAGTGAAAGCCCATGTACTGCTCACACAACCCCACAGCACCAGGCAAAAAAAGGGGGCATGGTCCCTGGTTGCCTGCCCTTGCAGGCCAGGCCACTGCTGACCTTGCTCCAGTATGGGAAAAAGGAAGAGAGAAGAGGCTGTTGATGCACTTGTCGGCCCACAGCCAGTTTGGTCTGAGAGACCAGTGTTCAGCATGAACCCCAAGGCTTAGGGCAGAGCCCCCAGGCATACTGAGAACAGAAAGGCGTATCTTCACCCAAGCTGTCTGCACAACCTTGCAGTCACAGGAAGAGAACAGAAGCCTAAACTGCTCAACCCCACAGACATCTGCCTGCTCAGTATCAGCAGCAAAAAACAAAGAAATTGTAGCAGCAAATGTTGGATTAAGGAGGTGACTATCTACAGAGAGGCTCCCAGAATGAGAAACCAAAGAAAGGAAGCTCAAAATAAATCCAAACAACAGGAAATCAAAGTAAACAAGGTGGGGACAAATGACCCATCAGAAACAGAGCTCAAAGCAATGATTATAAAAATGCTTGGGGAACTCATCAATACTTTCAACAGAGAGATAGCAAGCATTAAAGAAGACTTACAAACCATTATAAAGGACCAGACAGAGATAATGATTACATTAACTGAAATAAAGAATGGAATAAAAGTCACCAAACTAGATGAAGTAGAAGTGCAAAGCAGTGATTTGCAAGAAAAGGCAGCAGCAAACACCCAATCAGAACACCAAATAGAACAAAAGAATCCAAAAAAATGAGAACGTTTTGAGATTCTTCTGGGACAACATCAAGCACAAAAACATTTGCTTTATAGGCCTACCAGAAGGTGTAGAAGAAAATCAAGGGATCAAGAACTTATTTAAAGAAATAATGACTGAAAAGTTTCCTAACTTAACAAAGAAAATAAACATATAAGTCCAGGATGCACAGAGAATCCCAAACAAGATGATCCCAAACAAGAACACACCAAGACACACTATAATTAAAATGGCAAAAGTTAAAGAAAAAGAGAAAATTCTAAAAACAGCAAGAGAAATGCAAGTAGTAATTAAGGGGACATCCATTCAACACTCAGTTGATTTCTCACCAGAAACTTTACAAGCCAGAAGGGATTGGAAGAAAATATTCAACATGATGAAAACCAAGAATCTACAATGAAGAATAATGTATCCAGCAAGGTTTGCATTCAAAATTGAAGAATGGATAAAGAGTTTCTCAGATAAAGAAAAGTTAAGAAATACATCACCACCAAACCAGTACATAAAGAATGTTACAGGGACTTCTTTAAGATGGGAGGAGGGATGGAGAGTAGGTAAAATAAGAGAAAGGGATGGAGAAATTTAGTTTTATTGTTAACATAGAATTGAAAGTGACAAATAAACATATCTTAATTAAATAAACACAGTCAATAATTTAGTAGTTACCTGAGGGTAAGGGGGGAGACAGGTGGGGGAAAAGGGACAGGGACACAAATATATGGTGATGGAAAGAAAACTGACTCTGGGTGATGAACACAATGCAACACACAGAAGATGCAATATAGAATTGTACACCTGGGTCCTACATATGTTTTACTAATCAATGTCACCTCAATAAATTTTAAAAAATGGTTAAGATAGTAAAAATATATTAAGATGGAAGAATAATCAATGTGATGAAAACCAAGGATCTACAACCAAGAATAATGTATCCAGCAAGGCTAGCATTCAACATGGAAGGACAGATAAAGAGCTTCTCAGACATGAAAAAGCTAAAGGAGTTCATCATCACCAAACCAGTACTACAAAGAATTTAGAGGGACTTCTTTAAGATGGGAGGAGGGATAGGAGAGTGGGTGAACTAAGGGAAAGGAATAGAGAAGTTTAGTTTGGTTATTACAAGACAATAATCATGAGGATGTAGAGTATAAGATAGGAATATAGTTCCTAAGATTGTAGTAACTGTGTGTGGTGTTAGATGGGTACTGGATTTGTTGGTGTAGTGGGAGGACAGCTGGAGGGGTGGGTTAAAAAAAAAAGAGAAGAAATCAAGAAGTACAAATTCATAGTCACAGAATAGTCACAGGGATGTAAAGCGCAGCATAGGGCATATAGCCAACAACATTGTAATAACTATGTGTGGTGTCAGAGAGGAACCAGATCAATCAGAATGAGGATTTAGTAAGTTATATAAATGACTCATCACTGTGCTGTACACCTGAAACTGTTGTAATACTGCATGTAAAATGTAATTTAAAATAATTTTAAAAAAAGAAAAGAAAATCTCCAACTGTGAAACCAGTACCCTCACCTGGAATTCCAGGCTATGGGGGTTCTGTGGATTTAAAAATACACTGTACAAATAAATAGATAAAACACTGGGGTTAGGAGAATTAGTTTTTTCCTAAGTACATACTCCTAAAGGACTTTGTTATACTGTGGCTGTCTCTCCAAGCTGAATTCTGACTAAAAGCAATCAATAAAAACAGGGGCCGCCACCAAAGATCGGTGGAAATCACCAAATCCAAAGCATTGACTGACCATCAAACAAAAGTAAGGATGTGAGTCAAGTTACCAATTGCAGGACAAGGGACAATATCCATGAAGTCGTTTCTGTAGTTGGTTTCCAGAAAGACCCTCCTTTGAGGCCCAGGACTATCAGGGGAAGTATCTTCAGATAAAGCAGTAAACCCGGTACCTCTGGAATGGGGTACCTGTATGTTGAGGGCATAGTGAGGCTAGGCTGTTTCAGAACCACACAGGAATCCTCTTGTGGGTTAAAAAGTCTAATGTATCCTGATAAGACATCCTATGTGAAAGGCTGAGCACAAGTTCTGGGACTCAGACTGAAATGGAAGCATCTGTTCCTTTTCTCCTACATCTGTGTCTTCATCCCTCTCCCCATATCTGTTCAGATGCCAGCTAGTAGCAGAGTCACGTCTTGTAAATGGAGTGATTTTACTCTTTGAACATTAAATTAAAGGATCTGTCAATGTGAACTTACATTGTTTACACATCCCTACATAGACAGTGCTGTTTATCATCTTTGTATCATTTGTGCTTTATTCTTATGGATAGCCTTCAACTGAAGAACTAAGACAATATTTTCACAATTTTATCATGCAAATTTATTAACATGTAAATGAGGTCTCAGATACATTTATGTCAATATAAAGCACAGAAGTACAGCTTACTCAGGATGAATAGTTTCATTATCAGGTCTTGTTATATAGCACAATAAAAATCAACAAATATTCAAACTCTCAAGACCATGTGGTAGCCTCCTTCAATCAACATAGATGACATAAATGTAGTAATTTATAATATGCACTGGTTTCATATTATGACACTAAAAATTGTTCAAGGCTTGGTGAGAACATTCAGAGTTTAAGTATTAATCTTGTAACTTTATCTCTCACCTCAGGATCACTGTGCTCTGCTAAGTCTCGGAGTTTCTGACCAAATTCTTTTGCTTCCTGGAATATGGAAATAAGTTCAGTTTTAGTGAACTCTTCCTTGGTAAATAGCTTCACCTTCTTTTTGAATTGAAAATTTATATTCTCAAATATTTCAATGATATTAAGAATATTAGCCTTTGACTCATTCTTGTTAAAGGGTGCAACCAATGATGATAATACTTTAGCACTGATCAGTTCTCTTGTATTGGCTTGATTTTTAGACAAGCGCAAAAATACTTTTAAAACATAAAATTTGGTTTTGACACTTCCCTTGTTTAACAAGATGAGGAAATCTGGAATATAACTGGCAATCATATGGTGATCCTCAAATTTCACACTCAAGTGCTCTAATAACTTTAGTCCAGCAAGTTGCACAGGGGAGTTCAAAGGATAAGAGATTATGTCCTTACAAACTTGATGTATGTTTGACTCTCTTGTTTTCGCTTCCTCAGAAGACTCAGAGTTGTCATTCACCATATTTAAAGCTCTAGGGTGTTCTTTAACACTGGGATTATTGACCAAATTTTCAATCATAACAGTAATACCTACATCATGAATTATATCTTGGGTAAATGGATAAGCAGGACTGATGCCCATTATCATCTTAGCTATTTCATGAATAAAAGGATCCTTAGTTAACTTAAGTAGGGCAACTAGTTTGTCAAACTCTTTAGGCTCTAAACTAAAGACACGTGATTTGCAGCGGCAGGTTTTTGGATTAGGGCCATACTTTTCCCTATACCTAACCTGTTCTTTGATCTCAGCTAAGGTCTGGAAGTAAGGCCCATCATAGGGTGGGATCTTGGTCAGAGGCCGAATACCTAGAGGGGTTTCAATCAAGGTCTCAACCAGAGTCCAATTCCCTTCTGGAGGCAAGGATTGTTCCTCTCCCTCCACTGGAACTAGGACACTATATCTAGCCCTTGACCATGCTGCTGCTTTTTGCTTTATAGTAAGTTCGGGTTTAGGTGTGGGCAAGGGATTTTCCTGGATCTTAGGTGGAGGCTTATAAATTTGATAAGGGGTCTCTTCTTCAGGCCAGAACCAGGATCCTAAACTAGGCTCTTCTCCAGTCCAGAACCAGGAGCAGATATTCTCTTCATCCTCATCATTGGACTTGATTATACCAGCTCTGTCCCCAGCCCTGAACTCGATGCTAGCCTCTCTTCTTCTCTGGGGCCTAGATCCAATATTGGCCTTATCGTCAGCCTTGGGGAAGGCTCTAATGTTGGCTTCACTTCCAGCATCAGCCTTGACTTCATACTTGGTCACATCACTGACCTTGGATGTAGGCATGACCTTTGATTTGTTTGGGGGCAGTATGCCAGTTTCTGCCAGGGGTTTTGCCTGAGTCTCAGCCATGACTTTACTCTTAGTCTTAGCTTCCATCTTGCTCACTTCCCTTTTCATAGCCATGGCCTCAGTGTAGGTCACTGTGTGTCCTGACCACTGCTACATCCCCAGTGTTGTCCTAGGTCACTGGTCCTGTTTTCAGTTTTCCCTCAGTCACTGCTTTGGTATGGATCTTATCCTTGGCTCTAGTGTTGACAGGACCACTGATTTCAGCTTTCAGGCCAGTTCCAGCCCTTTCTCTCCCCTTGCCTTTGCCTTGGAACCAGTCATGAACCAAATTAAAGGCAAGGTCAATTTATGTACCCCCAATTTCGTCATAGCCGTGACCCAAGATTTGCTCCAGGTTGGTGTTTCCATACAAAGTCCAGTAGTCACTCAGCCCCCTTTTCAACTACAGGTTCTGCCAATGACATAAACAATGTGCAAGAAGGTCACTCAGGGAACAGAAGGTTGGGTGCATGTCTGAGCACAGCCCTGTGGAGGGTGGTGATCTTCAGCGACTCCAACGCCATCAGATGTGCCACTGAAGTTAAACCTGAGGATAGAATAATTAAATGGGGCTTTGAGTCTCTTCTAATTTTTTTTTCCTTTTGATTATCACAGAGACAAGAGAGTATGAAGTGGAAGAGGTAGAGGATAATTTGCAATTTCTTTCTTAATTTCACATTCCCTACAACAGCAGGTGCTACTAATCCTCTTTCCAGACACAAAACAGGAGTATGGAAAATGGGAAAACTAGATGGAGTGAGAGAGACTGAGGAATCCCCATGCTGGATCTTTACCCCAATAAAGACATATGTTGGACTCAAGCAGATCTCCACTACCTCATCCTATAGGACTACTGAGGAAGTCTCCACACCCATATCAACCTGCACTGATCTGGAGTACTTCCTCCTCCTTTCCTTGCTTCCAATGATGACAATCCTTACAGCAGACCTAAAGGCAGATCTATGGACAAATAAATGAACAGGGGGATATGTAAACTGATCTCTTGGTAGGCACCTTGCTTCCTGTTCCCTATCTTTGTAGTTTGTCTAGGGTTTCCTTTCTTTGGGTCCTTTTCTCACATTGCCCTGCTTGAGGGCCACTCCTCCTCCCTGCTGCCCACAATTTGCTCTTCAGCGACTGCCCTGCCATTTCCCTAGTTCTATAGGGAACTAGTTCTATATGCTTCACCATCATATCTATATGGTGAAGCATATAGATAGGATGATCAAGTGGGAAGTGAGACAAGCAGATGTTTCTCTTCAATACCCCCAATGCTTATGAGGCTCCCAAAAAAAGCAGCAGGAGACACAACAGGGATTAGGAAACTGACAAAACAGAAGGGATAGAATTCTCTAGTGTCAATAATTCCCTGTCCCTCTACCTTTACATCAATCTTAGCATATACAGGGCAGGTACTTTTCTTCATCATTTCCTTCTTCATTTCACAACAACTGAGAGTTCCTCAGACCTAAAGAACACACAGAGATTCACAAACAAAGAGATAAATAAATAGAGGCAACGAAGACAATGGAGACCAGTCCTTGGTAGAGAGAGCAGCATATAGGGCACTGGATATGGATACTTGTTGGCCAAAATTATCTACCTCTGGCCTTTCTTTCTCTCCCTCACTCCAAATCTTGAATCTTCTCTGCTCCATTCCCAACGTCTGCCAATTCCCTTGCAGAGACAACTCAAACATCCCTGGAAGTAATGGTGGCATTAGGGATGGAATGCTCAGACATGACATGGAAGTTGGCTGTGAAATGAATTTGAAGTATTATTTACAAATTCATTTAAGTTCTTAGGTTTCCTTACTCTCCCCCAAGCCTATCATTTTCTGCCACACAATGGGAATATAGGGTGACTTTGGAAAGCTGGCATAAAGGAGCGCTGGAGTTTCCCCTAGGCCCCTACCACCTCCAAGCACTGCCCACGCTACATAAATTAGGCTAATTTTCTTTTTCTTACCACACACTTTGAGGTCTGCTGCCCCCTACAGATCCTTACAGAAGCGTGGGGTACCACAAACCTAGGAACAGACCTACTATATGATACACACCCAAAAACCAAATGAAAAGACAGTTGGAGAGACTTGGTTATTAATGATCAGACTAGTAACTAGGACATGAGGCCCTTTTCTAATTCAGAGCCTTGATTATAAAAGACAACCAGCTTTTACACTCTCTCCCTCCCAGGGCTCCCCAGGTAACCGTTCTTAGAGAGAGCAGCAGACAGACCCTCCTCCTATAATATAATCCACCATTTCTCCTCTAGAAGCTGCTATTTTATTCTTTTACTTCCCCAAACATGGTAGGAGTTGGGGGGAAGGTCTAGAAATAAAGCTAGCAGTAGACAGATTATTTTAAATTTATCGTTGTGACACTCAAATTACCTCCGTCTCTCACACTCACCGCTCGCGCCCCATTACCGTATCCCATATTCATCTCTGATACCCATATACACACACCCAAACGATGACGCCTTCTCACTGACCTGCTCTGCTTGGATCAGGGGCAGTTTTCTCATTCCTTGCCTCAAGGGGTGCCGTGCCCTATAGAAAGAGGGACGGACAGTCAGATGGACACAAGGACACGAGACAATGGCGGCGATCGTGTCTGGGGACTGGCTCGGCACCTGGGGCGAGATACTTGCTTTATCAGATTAATGGCCATAATTGCCAAATAGTCACTTTTTGCAATTCCCTGTTCCTTTCCGTCCCCAGAGCTCCTCAGGGACCCGATCCTAATGACTAAATTAACAGCTACCTTTTCCTCCGCAGACTCTTGCCACGTCCCCAAAATAAAAATCAACTGCTGGAGGAGCTACTGTAGTTCAAGGGGATCCGGCCTGGAGGACGCGGACTGATACCAAGCTCTGCAAAGTGTCGCTTCTCTTTCTGTCGGTGAGTTCCGCCCCGCCCACCCTGTTTCTGGTATTGGAAGGGGACGGGATGTGGATATAGAGACCGCAGAGCTGGACGGAGAGAAGCACGCTTATATTAAAGGGTGTCGGCATTATTTCCCCTTTTTTAGGAGCTTCCCTAGCAAGCCTACGTTTTTTTCTTCCAGAACTGCAATGTACGCGGGTTTCAGAAGGTGGCGTCAGTGAATTAGCCTCGGCCTGACGCGGCGGACGGATACCTAACTTTTCTGTTTATACATTTATATCATCAAAGCTCTAGGTTCACCAAAATGTGTGGGTCGGTTTGGGGAGGGAGTTGAGGTAAGAAGGTTAGGAGAGAGATTCGAGACTGAGAGAAGAGGATGAATTCTAATCTATTGCAAAAATTGTGTGTCCTCACTTTGATAGAAGCCCCTCCCAACCGCCCTTCCAAGTACTCAAATTTCTACAGGAAATGGGGAGGGGCGGGGCAGGGCGTCTGGAAACCTGCTCTGACCTGACATGTTTATCAATATCAAATATCTTAGTCGTTTCTTGTTCCTCTCCTCCAAGTCTCTCGCCCTATTGCCTACCAAATTTCCTGCATGGAAATAGTCTAAGGTAAATTTGGAATAAGGATATAGGAGAAGCAGAAATGGACAGACAGAAGCATATGAATACCAAGTACCCTTGTGTGTACTTGCCCCATTCTTATGCCCTGCCTCCCCTCCTGATGCCCACGATATTTTCCGCACCTAAATATGCATGGGCCTGAGTGTGGGCATAAAGAAAACAATTCTGTACTCATGGAAGAAGATTAATATCCACATATCCTTGTGCCTGTGTACTACTTATCCATGACTCCATCACATAGTTTGCTTATTTGCCACCAAAAGTGGAGGATGAAAAGAAGCAGAAATAAGCAGCTACTAAAGTGAGAACAGATTAAATGCCAAACTATTCCATTGGGGATTTGGGGCCTCTTCTAGGCCTGAACCAACATATCTTCTCCACAAGAAGTCAGGTGGGTTGAGGAAGTGTCAGGAAAGCAGGCTGAGAAAAGAAAGGAAGTTTATGGCCAGACTGCCCCGGAGGTTCTGGGATGGCCCTCCCAAGTTCTTTTTTCATTGTTCATGGGGCTTCAGAGGGGAGGAAGGTGAGAGGGGGCTCCTACGGAGGTGTCACCACTGACCCTCTCTATAGAAGCGCAGACCTAGACTTCGAACCTGAGGAAACAATCTACTGCTCTGAGCCCAGTCATCCTTCCCACCACCAAGCTTTTTTTTTTTTCTTTCAAAACTTGCCATTTCACTGTTCCCACAGTTGCCCTCAAAAGAGGACCTTTCCCTGTCAGGACCTGCACCAGGTCATACAATCCTCCCTGTCTGTTGCTGCACAACCAAGTGACAAGTACCAGATAGGTCGGGTTCTGAACACTACCCTCACACTTCTCAAGGAAGATCCCAGCTACTCTCCTGATTTTTCCTTTTCTCTCACCACCTATATCCCGCCTAATGAATGCATATGCTCTTTACCCTAGAATCTATAACATTTTTTGAACTTACATTCCAAGGAGTGGCAGGAGGGAGTTTGAATTTAATTGGTGAGTTTCATGAAGGAAGGGCCCCTTTCTCAGTCTTGTTCAGCACTGTTTTCTTAATGCCACACATAGAAGACAAAGTAGTCAATAGTTGAAAGAAGTGAGGAGTCATTGAGTAATGAGAATTCCATGGTACCTTCTATTGGTTTCAGATCAATACCTAACTATATATGTGTCTTTGTCTTTGATGTCTGTAATCCCAAGCCTTAGCCTAGAGTCTGCAATGCTGGAGATACTCTCTATATAATTTTTCAATGGAGGAAGGAAGCAAGGATTTTAAAAATATATATATTTTGGAAAGACACCTGGGGTATCTTAATATCTCATATTGTAATCAACATTTTGGGGGATACATGTAATTCGGATTTGGTATTAGTGGTTCTTTTTTCTTTTTCTGTCCGTTATTTATACTTTAAACAGTGCCTTGCTAAACTTCGTAATATAGAGCAAATCCCTATGAATTCATTAAGAAAAGACCAATGGTCAACAATTCCACAGAGAAATAGGCAAGTATATGAGGGCTGTCCAGAAAAAATCAACCATAAATGCCTCTATTTTTCATATTACATGGCTGGATACTTTCCAGACAGCCCTTGTAGGAACAGATTGTTCATAAAAAGACAAATCAATGTTTCTTAAATATACTAATATGAGAAAGTGTTTCATCTCAATGATAGCAACAGAAGTGCAAATTATAATTACAATGATATATTGTTTCTCATCTATCATATCAGCCAAGAACAAAAAATTTGAAAAAAAATGTGTTGGAGAAGAGGTGGTAAAACTGGCATTACTAAACATGCTAGTGGGAACATAAATTGTTACATGCCTTGTGAATGTTATTTGGCAATATTTATCAAAATGCAAATGCACAAAGTCATTAACCAGCAATTGTATTTTAAGAATCTGTCCTAAAGTAATATTTGTACATTGAAGAATGCTGTGTTTACAGGGATATTCACTACAAAATTGTTTTAAATAGTAAATCATTAGATTCTAAATAATCATCTACATGTGCAGGTTAAATAAATTACGATGTAGCTTCATGCAATATGCAGCTGTTAAAAAGGAAGAGCAGGTATATATGAGTATATACATAGTGGAATGATCTCCAAAACACATTTTAGGTGAAGAAGGCAAGGTGCTGAACAATGTTTAGTGTATTCTCATTTACTTAATAATACTTTATTATATATGTCTATATATTGAATATCTTTGTTAACATGAACATGTAATTAGTAATAAGGTTTGCCTTTTTTGAAGAAAAGCCTATTGATAGACAAAGATGGGAAAGAGACTTGGAAATTTACTTGTATGAACTTTTGTGCTTTTTGAATTTTGAAGTTCATGTTTGTATTAACTATTCAAAAATAAATTTCAATAAAATATGCCTTAGAATCAGAGGATATTTAAAACACTTATATCACATGTTTTTAGAAATGTTCCAATTCCACAGGCCTATACACCTGGACTCTAAACTGGGCCACCATGTTAGTAAAGACTGTGAAAGAGGCCCTTTTGTTGGTTTAAGAATGTTTCTAATTCTTAAATGGCATTAATGAGGGCAGATGGCTTACACTCCAGATTTAAAGGACAAGCTCCCGAGACTCCCTTAACTACATACCTCTCCTGTGTGATTCTCCTAGTTTACTAGATAAGTCCATAATAAGTGATATACTACTACTATTAAAGATAATCTTGCTTTTCATTCAGGAGACTGTATCTGAATCCATACAGCAGTGTGATATGAATCAGCACTCTTAGTAGTCTTAAAAGACCCAAAAAGTAGAAAGAATAGTCATTGAAACTAACGGTTATGGGAAATATGCTTTCTATTTCCTAGGGGCTTCTATTGTTTGAGGGAGGTCCCAAATTTTGGACCTTCCATTAGAGTTGAAACACAAAGCAGTGAGATGGTTCTTGTGGCCATATTCTTAATTCACATCTTACTTTATAAATGTTGTGCATTCTGAAAATGATTCAGCTTCTTTTCTAT